>CAUYON010000644.1:0-46479 GCA_963573935.1 Arctocebus calabarensis
GGGGGAGTTGATCTACTCTGGTTATTCATATTGCCAGAGTTTTTCTGTTGATTCCGCCTCATGATTGTTTTTCACTATTGCCTATGACCTTCCTCAGAGTTGGGGAGGTGTCTCTCCCAGATCAGACCCTGGCAGAATCGCTCTGTTGGTACTGGATCTTTGTAGGGAGTGACCCTGTGTTTCTAATGATTTCTCAAACCCTGCAGGGTAGAGAGCTTAAATCCTACTCAGCCTGCTTAGAAGACACTTTAAATTGCTAACTTGGGCTAAGCCGAGGCTTCCCCAAAAGTACTATGGCTGGGATCACTCCTTGAGTGGCTATCTACTTACTCAGTATGCCAAAACCAGTCTCACCCTATTCCCCTGAGGGCTAAGGCTGCAAGGCGTCTTGCCGTTATGTTCTTAAATAGGTAAAGGTCTAGAACAGCTGTGTCTCAGCTGTGGGCATGGGGGTCCTAGAGGTGAGCTGCCAGCAGAGCTCACATGCTGCCATTGGAGGGTAGGGGACCCAGGCCCCTCAGGTGGGATGACTGCAGCTGAGAAGACTCTGGAATTCCCAGGGGTGTGCAGGGCAGGGGTACAATCCTCCCTGTCCTGTCCCTGCGTGCTCTTATGTGGACTTAGAAGTGAAGCCAACACGAATCAGGCCCTGTCATTACAGAGCGTGAGCCCAGCAGCGCAGGTACAACTCTTCCCCTCCTAGCAGATGCAGGTGAACACAATCCTATCGGCCATGCACTGTTGGAGAGCACCTGGGGGTAGGCCTGCTGTCAGGACTGCAGGCTGCGAGGTGGCATTGCTGGCAGAGCAGTGATGCGGTAGAGCTGCACGGACCTCTGGTGGCCGTCTGGAGAACCTCATGCTCTTGCCGCATCTTTTCCAAGGTTTAAGGGGCAGCTCTCTCAGGGGAGACCTCGGAGAGCCTGGGAGGGGTTGGCTCCCTCTCCAGGACAGCAGAGCTGAGGAGGGTCCCCATGCCTGACTTCCTCCTCCCCGAATTTTATCTCATTTATTCATGTCATCTGGTAGAGCCCCTGATAGATGCCAGGCCCTGGTCTGAGACTGTCTCCTTCTTTGCTGCATCCAAAGTTCCTCTCCCTCACACTGGATGTCCTCTCCACTGCCAGAGCTTCTGTCACTTCTTCTAGCATGCTTATCATTATCAATTGTTCTCCCTGTCAACAAACTCTATCCTGTTGTTTTTAAAAAAATAAAAACCTTCCTATTCTTAATTTAGGTTTAGTGAGAGAGTTAGTTTTTTATAAAAGGGCAAGAATAGCATTTTAGATGATGGCAAGTGATGAAGAGAAAGGAGGTGCAGGGTGGAGGGAAGGGTGTCGGAGGCTCTGTGGGGGGACCTGAGGAGGCGGGGGCCACATGCGGCTGAAGCACAGTCAAACAAGAGTGAGCGGTGAGGCAGGGGGCTGTCTGCCTCAGTTGGCGTGAAGGGTTCAGATGACATTCAAGATGGGGTTGGGAGAAGGTCTCTCTGGCAGCTGTGAGGAGGTGCAGGAGGAAGAGAGACTGAGGGTGAGTTGTGGGGGTGACTGCTGGCAAGTGTTACTTGATGCCTCTCTCATGGACACTGTGCTGCTGAGGTGGGGGAGCAGCCTCACTTCACAGGGAGCTCTGAGAAGCCACCCTAACTCACCCCTTCTTGCCCCAGGACCTCTGAAAACTCACAGGTAAAACTTAAGTGGTGTGTGAGCTGGGAGGACTTAATGTGGTGACACATGAAAGGAGAAGGTGATTGATAGCTATTAGCGCCAATGCTGGTTTTAGGGCCCTTCCTCCAGCCGTATAGCTAATACATAGCAAAATGCTTCAGATAATATGGTTCTGGAGAGGAAAAAAATCCTTAGGTTATTCTAAAGCAGACGTTCTCAACCTTCCTAATTCCTCATGTTGTGGTGACCCCCAACCATCATTAGGATGGTTGAGAACCACTGCTCTAAAGAGAATCCCAGCCAGCCCCTCGAACTCTGGATAACCATGGTCAGTTTATTTAATGTCACTCTACTTAGTCTTGTCAGTGAAACAGGATGACAATAATTTCCTTCTGTCTGGACTGAGGTGGTTTATAGGTGACAGTGTGTCTAGAACACCCAGCTTGGAAGCTGGCCCAGCAGACATTCAGCAGATTCTAGTCACTAACTATTTGGATATCTGCTATGTGCCAGGCACTGCTCTGGGGGCTGTGGAGCCAACAGGGACCCACAGCCCTGTCCCTAGGAGGTTGCGTTCTGGTGGGCATGGGAGGAGAACAGTAGCGACCCACCCATGGGGCACCAGTGCCCACCAGAAATAAAGCAGGTGCAGACTGGCAGTGGGATAATGGCTCAATCCTAGGAGGTCTCTGACATCTGAGCAGACTCAATGTGTTACCTAGGTATCCAGGTGGTGGCTATCACTTGTGAAAGAGCTCTGGGTACTGTTCCTTCCGGCACCTGCTCCAGAATGCGGAGGAGGCATGGCTGGCATCTGAGTAGTTTTCCTGGTGGCTGAGAAAGATCACTTCGTATTGCCATGCAACCTCTCTCTGCTTCTTTTGCAGGCTTTAACTCCCTCGTGGGTGGCGTGATGGGCTTCTCCATTCTTCTGAGCGCAGAAGTGTTCAAGCACAATGCGGCAGTCTGGTACCTGGACGGCAGCATAGGAGTGCTGATCGGCCTCACCATATTTGCCTATGGGGTCAAGTATGTCTCTGCACGTTCATCTTTGCTTTCCCAGCTCCCTTCCCCAGCTGGGATCCTGGCAGTCACATTTCCTACCTGTGTACCTCCAAATGTCAGGGGACTGAAGAAGTCCCCCAGCAGGGGTCAGAATTCTTTCACTGGCACAGAAGTGAAGCAGCAGAGACTTGAAAAACAGGCATAAGGCATAAAAGCCATAAAGGAGCTTCTTTACTCTTGTCTGATGTCTTTATGACCCACTAAAAGGCGGTCCCTTTAATTCCCTTCTCAAGATTTATACTCCCACTCTGGAATGGTGGTCTTCACGATATCCCAGGCAAGCTTCTTCATGTAAAGTCCCACTGTCATACAGGAGTGGTGCTACGGTGAGGTTGCAAGCTGCACTGCTCCCCCTGGGTTAGAGAATTTCTTATAGAAGGGCCATGCCAGCATCACTGACTCCAGATCCAACACCCAGGCTGGCCTTTGACAGACCATTTCTAAAGGTTCTGTGCTTTTAGATATTGAAACACATTCCTTCTCCCACTAAGATGACTGTAATCAAAAGAGGGACAATTATTACAAGTCTTGGTGAGGATGTGGAAGAATTGGAACCCTAATCCATGGTTGGCAGAAATGTACAGTGGTGCTACTTTGGAAAACAACTGAACAGTTCCTCAAAATGTTAAACGTGGACTTAGCATCAGACCCAGCCATTCTACTCCTTGGTATTGATGCTGCAGAGGAATGAGAACAACATCCACACCAAAAACTTGTACGTGGAGGTTCACTGAAGTGTTAGTCATAATAGGTAAGAGGTAGAAACCACCCGATTATTTATTAACTGATGAATGTGCAGGGTTATTCAGCCATATAAAGGAATGAGTGCTAATACTTGCTATGGCGTGGACGAACGTCAGTGTTTGATCAGGGAGAAAAGGCTAGTTACAAAAGCCCACCTATTGTCTAAATCCATTCATGTGACAAATCCAGAGTAGGCAAATCCACGGGGACTAGATTCTTGGTTGTCAGGGGAGGAGAGAAGAGGGGGGTGACTGCTGTAGTGGGCATAGGGTTTCTTTTTAGGATGACAAAAATGTTCTGGAATTAAGATAGTGGGATGATTGAACAAATTCACGAATATACTAAAAGCCACAGAATGTTACTCTTTACATACCATAAAATTTATTCCTTTAAATCAATGCAGGAAAAACCCAAAATACAAACACAACTTCTTCCATGCCTGGCCATGTTCTCACGCCCCAGGGCTGTGGAGGGCCTGGCGTCCAGGTGACCATCTGTGTTTCTTCTTTGCAGACTCCTCATCGACATGGTGCCGAGGGTGAGGCAGACGCGTCACTACGAGATGTTTGAGTGAAGGGGCCAGCAGGGCCAGCGTGGGCTGCTCCGCATCTGACAGAGACCATCAAGATGACCAGAGGTTTCCATGTGGGCCGCGGGTGCCAATATTTAACTGAACATCCAGTTTCCTTGTTGGACGTTTTCTTTCACACAGTTTGTTGTCACAGGACGAGGTCTGCCCTGTCCCCCTCCTCTGCTGCCCCCTCCCCCGCCATCAGTTAGGACAACACCCTTAGGAGTGGACACTTTCTCCTCTTCAGCTGGGACTGATATTTTCTATTTTGTGGAGTAACAGGGTTCTCTTGGGTAGGATACATCGTGGCTTGGCAGGAGGTTGTCTGTGGTGCTCTGAGCCTGAAATGGATAGCAACTGACCAGGTCCGCCTCCTCGGGACTGTGTGGCCCTGGCCACCTCCTAGTTCCAAAGTCTCTTCTCTCCTGGCAGATTTTAAGGGAAGACTGTGCCCTCTTGTGTCTCCCCCTGTCACATACCCAGAAACATCCGTGTATGGCTTTCTACTTCCTACCACTGTATCTCATTAGTTTCATACAGTTTTACTAATCCTAAACTTATTTATTTAGGAGACCAAAATATGGTCAAAAGGAGACCATTCTATTTTTTAAAGTACTTAGTGATAGACTTATGAGCTTTGCATGGACAAACTAAAATAAGCACATGACCCTTTCTCGTACATTCAGAACCTGAACATCCATGTGAAAACATGATCCATTTTGGAGCGATGTGAAACTACAGTTTATTTGTAATAAATAATTATCCGTATATGCATATATCTATATGCTGTGCTCAGTGGTAATGCTATACATTACAGTCTGTGAGAGATGGTTTACTCCTCTGTAAGGAACAGGCCTTTGTAGTTTGTGTAATGTTAGGTTTAGTGTCCATAGACATGCCCCCCCCACACAATGTTCTGTACCTCTCAACTGCTGCGTGCCCGGGCAGCAGCGTCTGACCAATAAAGACCTTTACCTGTTTTGTATGGTACAGGACAGTAATCTTTGAGAGTTGTCACTGTGCAGCACCAACACGTGGCAGTCCCATTGTGGGCTGGATTTCCATTGTGGTTAAAGGTTTTCCTCCTGGGGAGATGGACAGTTGGGACCCTGAAGGACTGTTGAGATGGGCTTGGTGCCCTCTGTGGCACAGGCCCACCCCCACTGACCACACGTGCTCTACAGGGCTTAAAACTGGGGAACACCCATTCCCTGAGCCTCCCCCCAGCCTTTGGAGCCCTGTCTCCCTCTGGGCTGCTTAAGGGAAGAGTTTCTCATACAACGTTGTCCAGTACGGTGCCTTCAGCGTGTCTTCCCCCAGCAGCACTCTGAGCGTTCCCGCAGATGTTAATGTGTCACGTGAAAGACTTGCCAAGTGTAGGGCTCTCTCCCGCATGTTCCCTCATTCATATCTAATGAAGCTAATGTGGCGTCCCCGAACTCAGACCCATGGTGTTCCCCGGACATCTTTGCCAGGACTTGTGTTTCACCAAACACATTCGGTGACCTGTGGCATCCCTGTTCTGGTCGTCAGCAGGACTGTGTGAACTGTGTGGCAGCCCTGGTCAGCGGAGCCAGGGGCTTCAGTGTCACCCGCGCACAAGCTGCCGGACCCCACCTTAAGTCTGTTTCCAGGGCATTTGCCTGAGTGCTCATGGCCACTGATCCTGGTTCAAAAGTTTCCCTTTCTGAGGAGACTGAATGTCTTCTGAGTCTAATGGGCCCCGATGCCCAGCCTTTTCAGGGCTGTTTTACTAGCCCATCTTGAAAGATTTTTAAGCTAGGTGCAATGTATTTACCTCCAAAAAAGTCTAGTAGTTCACACTTTCTAATTCCCTACCTTCCAGGTGAACCGCAGGGCAGGGCGAGGCCTCCAACAGTAGTATGAGTGAATGTGAGGCAAGGGAGGGAACGCTCAGTTGTAAAACCTTCCCTCCTCCCCCAAACACCTTCCTGTCTCCCTACCAGCAATTTCAACAGTGTGTTTGCAGGCTGTGCAATGCAGCTAGACATCAGCATGGTTCTGTTCCGGACCCTGCCTCCCATCCAGCCTCCCCACCATATCACTTCCACTTGTCACACAAGAAAAGTTTATTGAAAAATAAAGTTCTCCCTAGTTTTGTCTACAACAGTGGAAAACAAAGCAGTGCTCTCTATGCCAGTACAGTACATTTGGACAGTGACATCTTATACGCAGAATCCCTACTTAACCCTAGAAGTGAGCAGCAGAAAACACTTGTCCCAGGATCTGTTGGAAGACACAGATGCAGACATCCATTAGCTTAAAGACATCAAGGTTGTGATAGCAACTACAGTAGGTGGACATCACCATCTCCTTTGGCATCAATTGTTATGCTATTTGTCTTGTTAATACTTGGGCAGGACAGTGAGCAAAACGTTCCCCACGTTTGCTCCCCTCAGCTTGGGCGGGCATGACAGACTGTGCTGAGGTTTCTGACCTGCTGTCCCAGCAAGGCGTTTGGACCTCCAAGCACCCCAAATGCTCTGAGCATCCACCCCACCCCCATTGACAATGGCCTTGCCTACCAGATAAGCAAAGGTCCCTCCTTTGTCCCTTTGCCATGCCTCCCCAGCTATGGGGTCCGGGGTGGTGAGGAGGGACAGTCTTAGGCTGCATAAAATCTGGGACAGACAGTGATGCTTTGAAGAAGGTAAATTCCAATCATTACATCCATAGAACTATGAGACTACTGACTCTGCTGAAGAGAATCCAAAGGAATTTGAAAAAGACATTGCTTTCCAAGAAATTCCCCCCATTCCATAACCGTAGTCTATCCAGAGCTGTGCCGAGATGGGGCAAGAGAGAAAACTTTAAATCCATCAGGGAAGAGTTGAAATCCCCAACAATACAAAAAGCAAACTGGTATATAGGTAATTCGGGAAAATACAATTAAAACATGAGCAGCCACCAGGAGCTGTTCTGAAAAGGGCAAAATACCTGCCCCACTGCCTCAGCCGGCTCAGTTGGGGGTGGGAATGCTCTGGGACCAGGGAATCAACCTGTAATTTGATGGAAATGTGGGAGCTAACCAACCTGGTAGTCTGATCCTTGAACCCGGGAGGGACAGCCCCAGCCAGCAGCAAGACAGCACAGGTACACCCTGGGGAATGTGGATGCTCAATTGGTCATTCCTTCCCCCTTGAGTAACACAGCAAAGCCTCCATTATTGCACTTTAGAGGAATAGTGTTAGCTTTGATTCAAGGGGTAAATTAAAGGTCTAAGAGACCTTGTTTTAATTTCTACCTCAAAATGTTCCTTAAAGAAAATTCCTGGAATGTTCTGGAAGACATCAGTGGAGTGAGGTCCAATATGTGACCAGAGGCCACCTTTATCCTTTTCGACTCCAATTCATACATTTGTGCAGCCTCGTTTCTAACTGGGGGCTGAATTCTGGCATAATTTCATATCAGTGCATTGAGGGATTCAGTAAAATTTCAACCAGTAGGGTAGGCACAGAACTTGGACAATCTAAACTAGTAATTCCTACAACATTCAGTCAACATGGAATAACATTTTTGTGTGGGTATCATTTTTGAGTCAACAGATAGGGAATGAGCTCAGCTCTTTCTCAAGTTTTAATGAAACACTACTATTAATAATTATTTACTAGGGCTTACTATGTGCCAGCACTATGCTAAACATTGAATCCTCACAAAACCCTAAGTGCTAAGAAAGCTAGGGTAATTTATTTTCCTGCACCCAAGACTATACAGCTAATTTGGTCTTTTGCTATAAAAACATGGTTTTCCACTTTTTGTTGAAGCCAACAAGAACAACAGAAACTACCCTTCGCCTTGATGACATTCCTGGCTTCCTAAATGAATATTAGTCTATGTTCATCCATCTATTCACATGAAGATGCTCTGCAGCTCCACAGAGATGGATGGGATTAGAATAAAGGCCATATGGAAATTAAAATATTTTTAAATAAATAAAATAATCCAGGCTTGGGATAGTAACATACACAACAGAGCCTGTCGTTAACAAAATAGACTTAAAAAAATCAAGAATTTTGGGTCATAGGAGAGGGTGGCAATGTTTAATTATATACATGATCTAGGTAAACCACCTTGGTCTGCTCTGAAAAGCACACATCCACCTATTAACACACATTAGTTTCGGTCCAATCCATCACTCTGAATATCTTTTTAGTACCAGTGAGTTGCACTAAGGCTGTACTCCCAAACGGGAAGCTCAGTATTCACCTTACTAAATCCGGTGTTCACTAAGGAAACAAAAACAAGGGTGCACATTCTTTCTCTCTTATGATACTGACTAGGTGAAGAATTTCTGAGTTCATCGGGGCCTAGTACTCCTTTGGTGTAACCCTTCTCAAGGGGCTGCCACACCTTAGCAGCCTCAGTCAGTGCCCTGACACCTAGCAGTCCCAAGACAGACTCAAAGCTACAGCTAAGCAATCCAGGAGGGTGTGGGCTGCCCTGGAGGAAGCCACTCCTTTCCCTGGGGTTCTCACTGCTTCACATCCTTCCTGGGGGTAGGGGGTAGGGGGTAGGAGGCCGCCGGTCTGCACACGCACATGTGCTGTGGCCTAGGGGACTTGGAGGATGCTTTAGGTGCCTAGCCTTAGTTACCCAAGGACAAGTCCTGTCTCCAACATAGAGGAGTCTGCTATTGTCCTTCAATAGCAGCCAGATTCCAAAACCAACCCCAAAGAAAAGTGAAAAGGCACATCAGGAAAACAAATATTGCCCTAAAAAACCCAGACTCTAATATCTCCAAACATACAAAAAAAGCAAACTCTAACAAAGCAGTGACTAAAACCCAATCAAAGCAAAAATGCGAAACATATTTCCATTTATACATGTGCAAATCAAACTGCATACATGAAATAAATGAGGTGTTTACTGGCATTCAAAGAAGTGTTTCTCCTTTCAGGAGTTTTAACTCCTGAAACCATTTATCATTCAAAAGAAAGCTTTATCTCTTTTAGTAAATTAGATAAATGTTTTCCCTCAGTTTTTAAGAGCTTGGGATCATAATGGGGAAGATAATCCAAATAACCAGGCAAGACATGATTACAGCATACACATTAATCTTGATTTAGGATTTCTCTCCCCAGGGCAGTGTCACCAATTATAAATTGGGTTAGGAGTCTATTAAGATCAGCTATGGCAAAACCACTGCATACCGTCAGGGGCACCCTCCTCTCCCAATTTCTTCCCTAGGGTCAATGCTCAGATCTGGACCAAGTCTGAGTTGTCCTGGGAGGCAGCACACATTTAGAGTTTCTGGCTCAATCGATAACGCCCTTTTAATAACTGGAGTGTGGATTTGTTTGCAGCCTCCCTTGTGGAACTCTGGCTGATTAGCCAATACTGAACTAGGGCGGGTAAAATGGAGTTTTAAATGAGAGAAAGTGCTCTTCCCACTGACCCTGGGGTCCTGACTTGGAAAAGAGGAACAGGAAGGTGGAGAGGCTCTGAACTCAAGGGCAGACAGCAAACAATCCCTGCAGCTTCTGGGACACAAGGCAGGGACAACACTGCTTTCGCTTCAGCGCCTATGCTTGTCTAGACAGCCCTCTGTGCCCAGCAAGTTAACGTGGCCCAGTGAGAAACGCAGTCCCGGCCCGCAGGCGCCCCCTGCTGGTCGAGCGGGCACTGGTGGCTTTAGTGCTCAGGATCCCGCAGAGCCAGGAGAGGGCAGCGCTGCACCAGAACAGCAGAGCTGGGAACTGGAGCCAGGTCCACAAGTTGCACTCTGAGGGCACCCAAGAGGCCCATGCCTGGGAAAAGCTCTCCCTCCAGCCAGGCTGCCAGCTGTCTGCCCTCTTAATGAAGGAAACTACCCTTGCAAAGCTTAAAGGAACGAACACACATACTCTCTCTCCCCTTTGGATTTCTGCCCTTCTCATTGCTGGGCCCTGGCTATCCTTAGCCAGGTCCCAAGGGGACCCTGTGATGGTGGAGACTCTGGGTGCCCCTTCCCACCCTTTTCCTGTCTTTTAGACTGGACATACAGTTCAGACCCACAGCAGGTATCTGAGGGCCTCAGAAAAAAGGCTGGCTATGCATTTGGTATTATTTACGTACCAGGGTACCAACCAAGGAGGAGGGAGAGTCTAACTGCCCAGATTTAAAGGCTCCCCATTCCCTCAGGTCCCCATGAAGCAGAATCCTTTTCCCTTACTCCTTAAATGCACACCCAGGCATGGCCTTGCCCCTCTGCTCTATCTGGCAGAGGCTCCACCTGGCTGCTCACACCACCCCCTGGCCTCAGGGAGGGTGCTGGGAAGCACAGGGCTGCGGTGTGGAACACCAGTAGCCAAGGTGTCCTGCAATGGCTGGACAATGCTGATGGCTCCTTCCAGGGACACTCTACAACAGATGGAAGGGGATTCATGCTCCCTGGTCTGGAGGTGTCAGGGCCTTCACAATAAACTCACAAACTTGCACACAGAGCATGGAAGCAATGCTTCAGTGGGGTGGGAACTCACTCTGTCACCAATAAGCCTCTGTCCTGGGCCCAGCAAGGAGGCAGAGCATGGGGGCTTCAGGTGGGAAGGTGGGGTCTATTGCTTCCAACAAGGCCAACCACTGAGTGGCTCATCCCTGTCAGAATGACAGATGCATAAAGGAAAAGCCAGCACCGGAGGTCCAGCCCTGGTAAGACACACACACACACACACGTGTGTGGCCAGCACAGCACACCAACTGTGTACGTTCTCTGAGAGGTCCATTCCCTGGGTCTGGTGACATAAGAGGGGACATGATACAAGCCCACCTGTTAGGCTCCAGGCATACCACTGGTTCTTAAGGACCAATTTCACTCCTGTCCAAATCAAAGTTCAAAGACAGACCAAAGATCCAGACTTTCAAGTCCAAAAGTAGCTGTGAGAGTCCCTTATCTTCACTTTCCTCCTTACAGTGGCATGGATGGATGGAGAATCTACTAGACAGTAGCAGAATTTCTCAATCCTTCTATCCGGCACTTCTTTCCTAAAAGGATGCTATCCAGAAATTAGGGCCAAGGTATATGTCTGGAGTGGGGACATGGAAGAAAGGGGTCCACCCTGTTTCCTGTCCCTGGCTGGGCTCTCTGGGCAACACGAGTATGTCCCACTATACTCATCCTCTGGCTGCGGTTTATGACAATGCCCTGGAGAGTTTGGCTGTGTTTCCAGGGCAAGATTTCCTTTGGCTCTACTGCCATCTGCTTTGAGCAGCCAGGTCCCCTTGAGCATGCCACCAGCCCCATGGCACACCCTGCCAACTCCTGCACCCCACCTGAAGCAGACAGAATAACAGCGTAGTGAAGACGGATGATTAACAGTGGAAATAAAAGAAGAAAGGTGTGATCAAGCCCTCTTCTCCCTCCCTCGTTCCCTTCCCTCCCTCCCAAATAAATAAGTTAATGTGTTTAGGACAGCTCGATTCCTCCTCTTGTTTTGTTTTACATGACTCTTGAGACTCTCTTTTTACCCTGGAGCAGCTGAGTCCATAGAGTCTCCCCACAGTTGCTCCTTGAGAAATGGGAACGGCGCCGTGCCAGGGAGAATCAGGCTCCAGCCTGCTGTCTGCTCTCCTTTTGGTTTGGTGAGACTCCATGGGGCTGCTCTGACAGCAGCAGAAGCAACACCAAAATGAAAAGCTTCTACCAAAATGTTCAGGCTCCGGCCAGAGTCCCTGAACAAATTCTGCCCCTGGCCCTGCCCAGTGGGACTGGAGCCAGTGTCTGTCCCAGCAGCACGGTGTGGGGCTGAGCAAGTGGCTGCTATAGGCAGTCTTTACAGAGAGCCACCTGGCCTTTGATGAAGTCCCGGCAGGGGCATATCCTCCGGTGCCTGGGGTGGGCGCCAGCACAGCTGAAGAGCAGGAGGTCATCTTGAAACACACAGTGCTTGTTCTTGGGGTCAAAGGAGGGCACCAGGATGTCCTTGGCCAGCTCTGAGCTTTGGCAGATCACCTCGTACCTGAGGAGGAAGAGAAAGGCACGAGCGTTGGTGATGAGGGGACCAGCCTGTGCTCATACTGGTGACATCAGCCCGCCTCCTGAGGCTGCTCCTGCCCGTGCTCTGACCCCCAAACCCTCCACTTGTAAGCGTCTGGGCTCCAGAGGGCACTTGTGTACCAGGGTGTGTGTGCAGGGCCGTGCGCTGTCTTCGAGCTGCTCAGTGAAGAGTTGCCTGTGATGGAGAAAAACTGGAAACCACCCAAGCACTTGCCAAGTGGGGAACAGCCAGGTAAATTGGGGCCCATCGTGCTTTTGGAGTCTCTGCAGCCACTGAAAAAGAATGAGGGAGATGTGTACGCAGGAGCGTGAGAGCTGTCCTGGGGGAAGCAGGTTCCTGAACTGGACACACAGTGTGACCGGCCAGTGTGCATGTGAGGGCCGCAGGTCAAGAAGGCTATACACTACATGCCAGCAATGGCTGCTTCCAAGGAGTGGGACTGGGGCAAAGCTATGTGTTATTTAAATAATTTGTAAAAGTATATTGCACTTAGTTAAAGGCTAAAAAATTCCTGTTACGTAGCCTTAGTCTCCGGCTGGAAAGCAGAGTGGCAGAAGGTGCCATCCTGGGGCATCCGCCCACCCAGCCTCTGCTGCCTCCCTCTGCTCACAATAGCAACCCAGGTTACTGGGCTGCAAGTGGTTCAGAGCCGGGCTTGAATCCAGGCCTCCCCTCCCAGCCCAGTGTTCTTGCTTCTGCCATCTCCTCCCAACAGCTGAGGGGCCTGTGGACTGAGACCACTGCTTGGGGTGGGGGGCAGCAAACACTGCCCATGGGAACTCCAAATGTTCCCATTCCCAAGAGGGTGTATTTTCAACCTTTTTTGTCTTACGGCGTGCTTGAACCTATAGTTCACAAATTCACCTTCTGCAGCACACTTAAATTATGTCGATCAGGCGGCGCCTGTGGCTCAATGAGTAGGGCGCGGCCCCATATACCGAGGGTGGTAGGTTAGGACCTGACCCCGGCCAAACTGCAACAAAAAAAATAACCGGGCGCTGTGGCGGGCGCCTGGAGTTCCAGCTACTTGGGAGGCTGAGGCAAGAAAACCACCTAAGCTCAGGAGTTGGAGGTTACTGTGAGCTGTGACGCCACAGCACTCTACCCAGGGAACAAGTGAGACTCTGTCTCAAAAAAAAAAAAAAAATTATGTCGATCAAAAAATATATATACCTACTGTGTTTTGAACTTCTTTAAAAAATAATTAATGATCCTTAAAATTTTTTGCAGAACACCTAAGATCTCCCCATAGAACACCAGTTGAAAATCACTGTTACATAAAAGATTAGGTTACATTGTTTGTGTTGGTGAGATAAAGCCCAAGTTGTAGTTGAGACCTTTATCCAGGAAGTATGTCATTGACCCTTAAATTATATCCATTAGGTGGGAACTTTCTGAAGCCCCTCCTTCTTGAATTTAATTGATTTTTTCCTCTCATGTGTCCATGTTGTTAATCCCCAAGTTTCAATTTAGTATTGAGGGTATGGGATGCATGCTTTTCCATTCCTGTGATAGTTAGGAGCGTGTTCTCCAAATCCATCAAAGTGTAACAAAAGTTAAAAAAAAAAAAATAGTGCAGTAGTCTCACTTCTTGCTGACAGGATAGGGATCAGAGCTGGAAGCTGGAGATTTCTTGTTGCCTCTGGGAAGCCTCCACGCTGACTGCCTGTGTCATGACGCAGCAGCATGACGCGGCCTCCGTGTCCCCTTGCACTATGGCACCCTACCTGCCTCTAGCCCAACAATTCCCAGGGCCTCCCCTTGCTAACATGGTGATTCTCAGCACATCTGGGGCTGCCAGGTGGGTCCTGCTCAGCTTTGCTGAAGCTCTAACTGCTTCTGGAACCCAGCGAGCCCCTGCCCCCACAGCCTTCATCTCCCAGAGCCTGTGGCTGCCCCGCACACACCGGTCCAATTGGAGCTGGAAACTTCCCAGGAGAGCAGGCCCCGGTAGCTGCCAGGAGGTCTCTGGGCTTTCTCCGCATCTCTCAACACCCCTGTTCTTGGTGCCAGCCAGGAGACGGTGGGGCTCAGAGGTTTAAGGTCATGAACCATGAAGGGTGGGGGCAGAAAGTGGGATGTTTATAGATTTCCTAAAAGCAATCAGATACTCAGAGCCACCAGCTCCTTCACAGGATACTCCGACAAGCTACAAAAGAGAAAGGGGCATCTGGGGCTGAATCCTGAATGAAAAGTTTACATGTGGAATGTGGCCTTGGGACACAGATTACGACATTTATTTATTTAGGTGACTTACCACCACAGCTGCTATGCTTGAACTCAAACCATCTGCCGGCACACTAACTCTATAACCATTCTCAGACCCCACAGCAAAGGTGTGATTGTCAGGAGCCCGCAAAAACCCTCACACTCCCTCCCTGAGTCACCTGGACTCAGGTTCTGCGCAATAAACACCTCCTCCCGGGGGAGGACCCCACGTGAGCTCCGGAGGCTGCAGCAGCCTGTGGCGGCACAACTCGGCCCTCTGCAGATGCCTGCCCATGGCAGATGCCTCCTGGAGCACAGCGGAGACCAGCCTGAGGCAGCTCCACTGAGGGCAGCAGATGTAGAGCTGTGGCCTGTGGTGCGGCTCCCAGGGAAATCTCCCTTTTACTGCCATCCCACGGGCCTTGGGCAGAAGGTGACTTTATCATCTTTGCTTAACTAGTCAGCAAAAGGCAGGGGGGAGCAAAACAACTTCCCCCAGTCACTAGGGTGCATTGAGAGAACAGCCAGCCTCCTTCCAAGGCCCCAGCTTGTTAGGGCTGCACGGGGGGTGCTCTGCCTGCCCCTGTCCCTGAGATGTCTGCCTTGCACCCCCACCTACTCCCACAGTACTGATTTCTCAGTAGGGCCTGAAGAGCTTTTCCTACAGGACAGAGCGGCTCCTGGCCCATCAGCCCTTAGCTTTCCGGAAGTTACAGCTCTTGAAGAAGGAAAAGAAGGCACAGCCCCTTGGCACAAGGCTGCCATCCAGGCCTTAGGCTGAGAAGTGCAGACGCTGGGGGAGGGCACGGAAGCCACCATTCCTCCTGCTCCACTCGCCCTGCTGGGGCGTGCCTTCCCTCCGTCCACTCCCTCTCCAGGGAGCTCTGTCCATTCTAAATGTGTCACCACCAAGTCCCCTTGTGCCCACTCTGACTCAGGGCCATCTCCCTCCTCTCAATTACCAAAGTACTTACAGTTTACACTGCACCGCTTAGAATTCCCCCTTCTCACAGAGCAACCCCGATCGCCAGTGCTGTGACACTTTAGGAGATGTAACGTTAAGAGGCACCAAACTCAGGAACTAGGCTTCACATGAACACGTTGGCTGAGTCCTCCCCACGGGGCCACGCTGAAATGGACTCTGGTGCTCCTTAGGGACCTCCACCTTCCAAGTCCCCACCCAGATATGAGAGGTGTCTTGTCCAGAGATGGGACACACCTCAATCCTGCATGCTTTGTGGTGGCCTCTCCAGACTCAGCAGTAGCTGCACCCACAGAAACCAAACACCAGTTGCCTGACTCCCTAGTGCAAGATGAAAACACGGCATGCTCCAATCGGTTCCATTTATGTGATATTAATATAAAATCCATACTACGCAATGAGGACAGGTGGCTCTTAAAGGTTGTGGCATACCCAGACTGAAAAGAGTTTAAGCCTGACTCAGAACCAGTCCCCAAGCTGAAGAAGAAAATGTAGCACTGGCTTGCAGGAGCTACTAATTGCTAATTGGCCATGAATATGGATGGGCCAGGATTACCTCCACTCAATAGACTGCCAGATAGCTGGGATTTTGCAGTATTACCAGTATTTACAAATGCATGAACAAGTTATTCAGTAGGGCTCTTATGTTTAGGAAATTAATTTCAGACGGCTTTATTGCAAAATTAGCATTCACTCCAGGCTTCTGCTAAGAAAACCCTTGTCTCCACAGTAGGCACAGCAGCCCCACACCAAGTCCCCGCTCGTGGACTCTGTATGGTGCATGGAGGGAAGAAGGGCGGCTAGGGCAGGGGCCTGGCCTTTCTAGTCTTGGACTGGTGGCCTCTGCCGATACCTAAAACTCTCTGAAGACAGGGCTATTCTGGTGTATCTTAGGCAAAAGCTGTGTGTTATCTCACCATCACCCAGGACATCCACATTTCGCAGAGGAGACAATGGATAGAACAGAGGGAACTGCCTACTTGCCCAGCTGAGGGTTCCCTTCTGTGTCCCCGCACTCTGGAGGCAGTCTGCCACCTGAGGCCTGGTGCCAGCTCGGAGCCAGACCTTGCTCGTGGTTCCTGGGCCGAGGCCCTGACTCCTGCCTGGTCAGGAAGCAAGCTGTGAAGTTCCCATTCAGGTCCCTTCCCACGATGCAGCTTCTCCTCGTGTCTCCTCTGCCAGGAGTGAGCTGATGTGGACAGTACCGTGTGTGCCGTCACCAGTCAGTACCTAGTCAATTCAGACTGCTGTGCTAAGAGACTTCTAGGGTTCGCAAAAAGCCTTGCTCTGGGGGGTCTCTGCAAAAGGGACCAGTAGCAAGCCCCTCTCAGAACCCCAGAGTTCAGGATCTATGCTGTGGAACTGGATGCTCCTAGGACTGTCAGACTTTCACATACAGCAGAGGCCCCCACTTTATAGAGCATCTCTGATCTCACTGCTGACCTCCCTCTAACGGCCTGTGCTTCTGTTTTGATGGTGGAATCGAGACAGCCTCTGTGCTTGGTCTTCCCAGAAAAAGAAGGGGGACAGCATTGCCTACATCCCTGCTCAGGACAGCATCCCTGCAGGTGAAACGCCAGAGGCCACACTCCCTAAAGAGAGATGATAGCTACAAAGCATAAAATTCTACTCTCCGTAAAAAGTGTATTATAGCACACTTGAAGCTAAGACAAGTCACGGGAAGGACCAGGCCAGAGAGACCAACATGCAGAGCATGCCACAGTGGTCAACAGCACAGCCGGGCATGCAGGCAGAACAGGACAGGTGAGCCCAGGACCCAAGTCCACCCCATTCCTAAACATGCTCTTCAAGCCGGGACAGTCTCACTGTTGGACTGAATATTTACCATTGGGATAGCGTCTTATTTATTATTTATAAGCAAGTGACTGGGAGAAAACACCTCATCAGAGGTAGGAAGGTAGAGGCAGGTCAGGAGGCTGGACCACTAAGCCACATGTGGGCCAGGGTGAGGTGTGGTACAAACTGGGAGACCAGGTACAGTCTGACAGGGGTCATGAGTCAGAGGCCTGGAAAAAACCTCATGTGGAAATTAGGGACTACAAATACCAAAACCCAAATGCGGACCCAAAGGAGAACGAAGGGTGTCACTGAAAGTAACACAAGGGTTTGGATGTTCGGTCCCTCCAATCTCACGTTGAAATTTGATCCCCAGTGTCCAATGTGGGGCCTGCTGGGCAGCGTGTGGGTCATGGAAAGATCCCTCACGAACAGCCGGAGCTAACGAGCGTGTTCTCCCCTCGTTAGTTCACTGAGAGCTGAGGTTTATGAGCCTGGCATCACCTCGCCCTCTCTTGCTCCACTCTCACCATACGACCCACCTGCTCCCCTCTTACCCCCCAACTTGAGTGGCAGCTCCCTGAAGCCTTCCCCAGAAGCAGATGCTGGCGCCGCGCTTTACACAGCCCGTGGAAGCAGGGCTGAATACACCTCTTTTCTTTACACATTCTCCAGTCTCAGGTGCTCCTTTAGAGCAGTGCACAGTGGACTAAGACACCAGGTAAAAGGGCAACAAAGTCCAGGAATACTGAAGGCTCCTCCCACGCGCAGCCCTGGCCAGCGTGCCTGGTGCCGCACCCCCCTTGTTGCCACAGGACGCGGCACAGTCGCGCCTGCTCAGGCCGGCCATGTACCATGTGCCAGTCGCAGAACAAACTGTAAAAGGGAATAGGACCACAGGAGGGGAAGGCAGTCCGTGGAATTTGTTGTGAGCATTTTTGTGCCAGCTCCTTCTCTAAATTTCTCATTCCTTTCTGACTCTGGGGTCAAAGACTGCCACTCGTCCTCTGCACTGCTCAGGCTCTGCTGGGGCCATCTAGAGATCCATTGCCACCAGGGCTGTGCGTGTGGCTCCGTGCCCACCTCCACGCTCACGTTCTAGGGGCCAACGTCAACAAACTGAACACCTCCCACAATCTCCAAGCCCAGACAAGGCACTGTTTATGCAAACACAGCAGCACCATTCACATTCTAAACACATCAACCTGCCAGTGCCAGGTGACCTCATAGTGCTTAACATAACAACATCGGGCTACTCTCTCTGGGAGAATGTGCTGCAGCCTGCCCCTTTCTCCTGTCTTGTCCCCAGAGTCCACAGCCTGGAAACTGAACCCTGGGCCACTCCTCAACTCTCCCCAGAAGGCAAGCTGGAGTCTACAGAGGCTGAGCGGCCTGCCTCCCCACCGCCGGCCCCAGGCACTTACTTCAGCATGTCCTTGTCCTTGTTGAGGTGCTGGAAGAAAGAAGGCTCGCAGATGAGCTGGCTCTCCTGGCACACCTGCTTGCAGGACTGGCCGGGCTCAGCAAGCTTCACCTGCAGGGCACTGAGGGGCGGCCACATGACCTGCCCATGGCAGAAATCCTAGAATGACAGACAACAAAGCTGTTGGTGAAGGGAGCAAAGATACAACCGGCAACGGGCGGCCCCACTCTGGGAGAGCGATGGCGGGAAGAGGCAGGGCAGGGCAGACCGGGATTGGAACGAGGCTGACCTCTGACCCTACTCTGAGCCGGGTCTTAACCTCTGTAGTTACCAGCTTCCTTGACCACAAGAGGGGACAACAATAGTGTCCTCCACACAGGGCTGAAGGAGAAGAGGGAATCCATAGCGGTGTCCACCCTGAGGCTCTTGGGCTACATGAACATTATTTGAGAACTGTTTTACTTATCTGTGGTGCTGGATGTTGCAAAAATTATGCACAAAACTTTTCTTTTGCTCATCAGCTTTCATTAGTGTTTGTGTATTTACTGTGTAGCCAAAGACAACTCTTCTTCTTCTAATGAGCAGAAGAAAAGAATAAAGGTAAGACACCCTAGATTGTGTATAGCACCATACCCGCCCATGAAAGGGCTACTCGTGACCATCGTCACCAATAGGTATGCAGCCTGGCTATTAGAGACCGTGCCCTCCAAGGCCCATCCTTAGGCCCCCTCCACCAGCAGGTCTGTTGGCGCCTCTGATTCCAGAGACACTACGTCTACCCTAACCTGGCAGGACATCATTTCACGAGTGCTAGTTTTATCTCCATGGCAAGATTCTGATGTCATGGGCCGAAGGTTCATGCCGTGAGATGGCAGATGTGGTGCTGTACATGTCACCTGATGTGGCACTACACCCTTGCAGGGACTCAGAATTTATTGGTTGAACACAACAATAGTAAATCCTCATTTAAGGTGTCCACAGGGTCTTAGAAACTGACTATAAAAAACCCAATTTTACCATGGGCTAATTGACATAAACAAGAGTTAAGTTCCAATTCTGGTCATGAAAATATCACCAAACTTTTAAGCAAAGGTCTAAAACACTTCTCATGTTAAACACTGAACTAGAGAGCTATACATACATTTAAGAAAGATTAATAAAAACAAGATAATTATTCATTTTTTGGAGAGTCTGTAAGTGCTAGTGGTCTTGAGTGTTGATGAGTTAAATCAAGGACTAAAAGGCTTATAGAGCAAATCTCGCTGGGAGCTCCTCCTCCCCCACATAGTTGAAGAACAATCACAAATCGAAAGCTCACTCAGAGCTTGACTTATGCCTTCAGTACATAATTATCATATGCTTTACAGAGTTTTATTGCTAAAATCACCTGTATTCATTTCTGTTTTGTCTGGTTCAGCATCAAAGGGTCCCAGAGGCTCAGGGTGCAAGGCAGGGAATAGCGCTGGACAGGACACCAGCCCGTGGCAGGGTACGCTCGCACACACCCTCGCATTCACTCAGACTGGGATCGTGTAGACATTCCAGTGAACTTAACCGAGCACATCTTTGGGATGTGGGAGGAAACCGAGTAACCAGAGAAAACCCACACAAACAGGGGGAGGACACGCAAACTCCACACTGCCAGGAATTTTTTTTTTCCTCATTGATTTTACAACAAAATGACTTAGAAGAAAACTATATCATTCAAGGATCTGCTGTGTGACAGTCTACGGATCGAACAACTAGAGAAACAGTTTGAGCAGTGTGAGACGAGGAATCCCCATGAGAAAGGCGTGGAGGGTGCTCAGAACAGGGCAGAGCCAGTCATCCCACGGCGTGGTGGTGGTGGTGGGGAGAATCGGCCAGTCTGAGAAAGACTTGGGGCTGGAGAGAGGGCTGGAGGGCCAGGGAGCAGTCTCATTTCAGCTGTGCCTGGAGTGATCTTGCCCACTTGCAGGAACTTGCCTCACTGACATGTGTAGCGAAGCCCATACCGGACGGCAAGGGATGATGGCACAGCAGAGTTGTCGGAACGACTCAGAACAATCAGAGGGTTATATTTAACCAGCAAACTGTTTTAGGACAAGTACCACCAGAGAAGAGGTAGATTTCTTTGTGCCAACGGGGGAACATCTCCAAGGCACCCTAAGGTGAAAGTAGAGTGAGGGACGGTGGATCCCTGCAGTGAGTCCTGGGAGGAGGTTCACAGACGTGCTGCTCTGAGAACCTCTGCTGCTGGTGGAGCTGCCCCTGGAGTGACAGGCTCAAGAGTGGTAAGGAAATGTACCTTTCAGTGTGTGTCCTTCTGGGATATTTTACTTTTCTGCATGCTTCCTTTCCTCCCCAGTGTGGGGCAGCTGATGGGTTATCTCAGGGCCCAGAGCTCCCAGCACTGGTGCAGAGAGAGGAAATGTTCCCACGCCGCCCTGTCCGTCACGTGGAGGGGGACTGCAGGAGCATGAGGGCCCCCGCTGTGTATATGGGGGCTGCTGAGCACAAAGGTGAAGGCAGTGCGGGGAGGCATCCAGGAGGGGTCTTCCATATGGCTTATGTTTGGAGTGTTTTTGTTTTTAAATACCTTGGGTTTAAGACATTTATGCTCTATACGTAATAGATCCAACTTGTACTTGTAATTGGGTAAATGAGGTGAAGGCTATGTTGATTAGTAGGGTGTAAGCACTCCAATTTGTACAAATAATCAACACAATGAATCCTATAATAGCATAAGTGTATTCATGATCTATGTACAAATGACTTAATACAAACAATTAAAAAAATAAATAACTTGGGTTTATGTAACTTTAAATGAGCCAAAGACAACATAAAAAAAAAGAGCAAATTAAAACCCACCCTGGGTTCTGCAGGCTGTGGGCTCTGAGAACATGTCCTTTTACCAACTGTGTGAACCTTTGGGCAAAATACACAACAGTCTGGGGGACAGTGCTGAAGGCGTTATCAGTGAGCAGGTGGGAGGGGGCTGGGAGTCGGGCTGGGACTCCGGCTCCCAGATGTGGGACTTCACAGCTGGCAGCTAAGCTCTGCCCACTCTTGCACAAAAAATGACGATAATACCATCTGCCCTTCATTCCTTATGTAATTCCCGTGATATAAAACGAGGTGACTAGTAGGAAAGGCACCTCGAGATGTTAAAGAATGTTCCAAGGATGACCATTACTCGGTCCCAGGGTCTGCAGCTGCAAGTTGAGCTGCCCGGTTCATATCTGCTATTTCACCTATACCTATGATAGCTCCCCTTCAGGAAGCCTCGTGACAAGCATCTTCTCATGCGTGGGTGTCAGCACCATGATGCTTGCAGAGGCTAGACGCCTTCCATTTCATTCAACTATAGCACAGCCTAATGCGGCAAGGCCAACTTGCCTTATCTCCTCCCTCTGAGCAGTCATGCAATTACTTGTTCATTTGTTCATCTGACAAATACTTGTGAGAGGCAGAAAGGCATCAGGGTTCAGAGCTCACACTGCCTAGATCTGAGGTTCAGCTCGTTTGTTACTTCATGACGATGTGAAACGTGTCTGACACATATTACCCAACATACGTGTGGGCCGTCACCATTACTGTGTGCGGTCTAGGCCCTTGGTGTGTGGGGGGATTACTTGGTGCACAAAAGGAAGCCAATCCCCTGTCTTCATTCAGGGAGGGAGAAAGAAAAACAAAATAGATAAGTCAATTATATGTGGTACGATAAAAGGCAGTAGGTGAAGTCAGGGTGGTCACGTTAGCTCACGCCTGTAATCCCAGCTCTTTGGGAAGCCAAGGCAGGAAGATTGCTTGAGCCCAGGAATTCCAGGTTGCAGTGAGCTGTGCAGGGAGCAGTTATCATGCCACTGCACTCCAGCCTGGGTGACAAAGCAAGACTCTGTCAAAAAAGGGGGGGACAGCAGCAATGAGGGTGGGGTGTCTACATAAGGCATCATTGCGAAGGCAGCATTTGAGAAAAGACCTGGGTGAAGAGCTGAGCCACACAAGTATCTAGGAAGAATGTTCCTGGAGGAGGAAACCCCAAATTAGTAGCTCTGACAAAGCAGTCTGTTCCAGAAGGAATGGGGTATTCTAGTGGCTTGGGCAGAGTGTGTATGCCGTGGGTGGGAAACAGGAGGCAATGGGGTCTGGGTAGGGAGTGCTGGGGAGGCAGAGCACCAGAGATTCAGGCGTCAACATAAAGCTCTGGTTTTCCCGCACGTGTGAGATGGAAGCCACTGGAGACTTCTGGGCAGCAGAGTAGCTAGCAAGACCCACAGCGCTGGAAACAGAGCTGCTGTTGCACCCCAGGAGAGAGGGGGGCTGAGACCAGGCACAAGCACCTATGCTCAAACCTGCAAAACACACACATATACAGGCTTTGAAGTTGCCCTCATTCATTCATTCAAGGCCTTCCAAAGGACCATCAAAGCCTTACACTGGGAGCTAGAAATATGAACATGAAGGAGACACAGTTGCTGGCTCAGAGGTTTAGTACACAGTCTAGTAAGAGTGGCCAACCTTTAAAAAAAAAATCACAGAGCAGCACAAAACATGTGCTCAAACAAGATGCACAGGCCACTTGGAGGAGGGACAGGATTAACTCTAGGGAAGAGTGATGGTGACAGCAATCAGAGAAGACATCCAGGGACTGGAACTTCTGGACTGGACTTTGCAGGCTACATAGAAATTAGTAGTTTTTCACTAACATGATCCTTTGCAGATAACTGGTGCTCAATAAAGACTGTTGAATTGAATGGTTTTAGCGGCATACTGGGGCTTTGATAGCAGCAGCAGGAGAAAAGGAGACTACTGCAACCCAGGAAGCTTCTATGCCACTAGAATGAGACATAAACAGTCATTTCCAATCTGGTAACAAGCCTACGTAGAACACAGAACATCTGTATTCCTTCCTAACAGTTATTCCAACCAGCCACCAAATTTCCCTGAATATGCCTGGCCATTCTGGAATATCCAGATAACAGCCACAAACCATAGTGAGAAAGGTCTATTAACCAACAAATTGATGAGAAAAAACAACATTCTAAACAAATAAACACAATCTGCTGTGAGGAGGTAAGGGCAATGCCTCTGTAATAATCAAGGCTAATTAACAGCAGGGAGAAAACACAGCTCACGAAAATACCACAAGGGCTGGGGTGGAGGTTGATCCCTAGGAGCAGCTCTGGAAGAGGGGCTAGCTTGTCCCAACCAGGATGCCCCTCCCTCTTGGTAGGCTGGGCCCGAGAAGAGGGTCATCATCGGAGCAAAGCAGAGAAGCAGGAACTGACGGGCCAACAGGAGAAGGCTGAATAGTGTGTGATGGGGCCTGCTCTACAAGCCCTCCACCCCTGCACAGGCCGAATCTCCAACACAGTGGATTGGGTACAAGTGGATTTCTGTGGAAACCACACTGTTTGGAACCAAGAGGACAGGTTCGGATATACACGCCCGGAGGTAGAAGCTAGGGGAAAGCTGACCAGGAATTTGCAAAAAAAAAGGATAAAGGAGAAAGAGGTTGGTAGGTTGGTAGAACAGGTCCCAGGTCATGAAGATGGGTTGGGGTCCCATGCAGCCAGATCTTTGAGGGCTATAACATACATATTATTTGTGCTATGCTGGGAAATCCAGTGTCTAGCATAGGAAGGGTTCAATGAATACAGAGTGGGTGCATTAATCGCACCTCAGCTGCTGGGTTAGAACCCCCTATTATATTTAGTCTGTCCTGTCCCTCAAAAGGAAGTGAATTCTGTCCACAGGCAGCCCCTTGCGCTGTTTCCCCTGAAGGAACTGTGAATTTGTGTTTTCACAAAGGCAACAGAGGGCGCTATAAAGCCAAGCAACACAGAACATCTCCACCCATGCAAATCCACAGAGAGGCAAGCTCACCCTCGAAAAGCCAAAAGTAAATCTACCATATTCATGCTCTTTGACCACCAGGTGCCTACCAAGGAAAAAAGCAAACACACCGCACACAAAGATCTCATGGACAGCACTTACCACACAAGTCAAAGGTAGGAATAACCCAAATGCCATCAACGGGTGGATGGATAAACAAACTGTGGTGTATCCGTGCCATGGCACAGCACCCAGCAATAAAAAGATGTAAGGGTTGATATCTGCTACCTCCTGGATGAACCCCCAAGACAAGTGAAAGAAGCAAGAAAAATCCAGAAAAGGCAAATCTAGGGAGAGATAAAACAGATCAGTGGTTTTTTCAGGGCTGGCGCAGGAACAAGGACTGATTTTAAACAGGCACAAATGGGCTTTTTGGAGTACTGGAACTATTGCAAAGCTAGATTGTGGTAGAAACTGCACGATTCTACCAAGTTACTAAGAAAAAAAGGGATTGAATTAACATGCAGTGAATTTTAGGGTCTTTAAATTACATCTCAGCGAGGCCATCTGAAGAATGCACCTTGCTGGATTCTGGGCTTCTGCGCAGCAAGTAGCTTGTCTCACAGCACCTCCCGGGCCCTGTGCTTAGCGCATGTCACATGTATCCATCTGTAGACTCGTCCACCAACCCCACGGGCCAGAAAGCAAGATCCTCATTTCTCAGATGAGGAAGAAGCACAAAGAGGTAATTTGCCTAAGGTCAGATACAGGGGCAGTGGACAGATCAGCCTCCGGGGTCCAGCACTTAATCATTATCCTCCCCCCCTTCATTAGCAGGACTAGCCAGGCAAACAGTGGCCATGGATTTTTCAAGCAAGTGTCAATCTTTTCTAACTCCTTTTCTTCTTCTCTAGAACTGTGTCCCTCCCCCTCCCACCCACCCACCCTGGGACTCTCTAGACTAACAGGCTTGTCCTCACATCTAGAACACTCCCCAGGGAGTTCATTATGGGCTCTGATGAGCAGACAGCCTAGGAGCTTCTGCAGATTTCACAGCTGCTCTCAGAGTTAATTCTTTCTTACCCTCCAGAGCTCCAGAAGGCTTTTCACACAAATCACAAAGCTGTTTACAAACACACATGACTGTGGTCATACCTAGTGGAGGTGTCCAACCTGTGGCCCCCAAGCTGCAGGCAGATTATGTGAAGATGTTTTTGCTTATCTGTGGTGACAGATATGGAAATTATGCATGGAATTTTTTCTTTGCTCATCAGCTTTTGTTAGTGTTTGTGTATTTAACGTGTGGCCTAAGACAAGTCTCCTTCTGATGTCTGGCAGAGAAGAAAAAAGGTTTCTTCACCCCTTTATAGGGACTTTACAGGCAACAGAACATAGGGTCCTAGGGCACATCTGTGGTTTTTAGAAACCGATCTGAACATTGCCATTGCTCTGAAAGAAGCTGCTATACTCTTGGCCTGAGGCCAATACGTAAGATTTTTCCCGAGAAACGTATAATGAAAACTTTGACGTGCCCAGACACACTCAGGATAGGGAATGCTCAGAATCTTGCTCTTAGATTATAAAGAATTTTCCCTTTGTTGGAGACAATGCCTCTTTCAGGAGAGCTGATCTAAAAAAAGCATGCAGTCCAGATCAATATTTTAATAAAGTGAGAGGGAATTAAAGGAGAACAGTGGTCCCCCCATCCTAGGGCTGGGAGACTCGCCCCTTGGGTCTCTGCATCCAGGTGTGCTCAGGTGGGTTCCCGCTGGAGACTTCAGCTGTACACTTAAGCCTGGGGTGCTCTCCACTGATGTCAATTGGCTCCCTCTGGCTCCTGCTGCCTGGGCTGAGCGTGACGGACAACCTTGAAAGGTTTCTGGGGTAAAAGTGGCGGTGTTTCTCCTTGCAGATCACAGGGAGGACTCTGAAGGCAGAGCCCACCCTAATTAGAGCTGGTGCAGGAAGCTCCTCCTCGGAGCTGCAGGCTTTCCTGCTCATCCAGGAGCGCCTTCCTTCCATCCTCTTTGCTCTTTGAAGATATTCCTCTAGCTATAAATAATAACAAAATCTCTAAGCTCTAAAAAACTGGGGCCTGGAGCCAGAAGATGGTCAGAAAACCCACTCTGTGAACCAATGGGGTCTCGGCTTCCCTCTTTCCCCTGGCATCAGGGGAACATTCTGGGTTCAATAGAAACTCTGAGATGAACTCAAAGCAGCCCCCTTAATAGTGTAATCACTGAGAGGATATCTTATAAAAATGTTTTTTTCAAACAACAATTTGATAGCACCCCTGCCCTTTATCCTGCGACAAAACCTTCCTGTAGCTTCCTCTTGTTCCAGAATCAGATCTGAATCCTTCCTCTGAGCCGCTCTTCATGCTCTGCTGCCTCCTCTAAAATTGACTTCTCTGGTCATAGCTAAATTTCCTGGAGTTGACAATGACTTGCAGGCCTTGCACTTGGACTTGTCCAGCCCTGCCTGTGCCCCCAGCTTGCCTTCCGGACTTGCTTCCCACGAGATGCCTTCAGACACTGTCTCCCATCTCTTCCCCAACCATACCCTGCCAGCTGGGCCATGTCATCCTGAAGCACCCTGCACACTTCACTATTACTGGGCTTAACCCAGCTGGTGATCTTGCCTGTGGATCTGGCTGCCTCCTCCGTGAAGCTCAAAAGGCAGGGATGGAGTCTTTGACATGTTTCCTCCCCAGCTGCCAGCACAGCCCACAGCACAGACATTCACAGAGTGGATAAATGAATCAACACTAGAAGGCAAAACAAAAAACTCTGAATTTTTATGAACTGTAGCTCTCTGTAGAAAAGTCCTTTTTCAGTGGTAAGGAAGGTAGGGCGGGCACTTTTATTAGCATGTTTTCAGATGACAATTTTAGTAATGTGTTTTTCCAATCAAAAAATCCAAGATAAGCTTTCTGGCTCTTGAGACGCAGGAATAAAAAGCACATTCATTCCCCTCCGTTTGTGCACCCGTTCTTTCACCTGGGCGTCATTGTGCACCCACTTGTGTCAGGTGGGGCGCAAAGGACCCAGAGGTAGCAAGCAAGGTGGGAGCCTTGTGTCCCAAAGGTCTACCAGGGGAACATGACCTTCTTACTAATAGCCTTACAGAGGACTTGAGGACTTTTAAGGACTCACTGGGATTCATGAGCCTCTGGGAAGAAGTAAAAGCCTTCACATAAACTTGACCACGAGTCACTTATGCTGAGAGGAAGTGGAGGTAGGAAAAGAGGAGGAGAGCTTCAACAACAGCTGCAGGGATCCGAGACAGGGGGTATCAAGTGCTGTCTAAAAATCCACTGTCAAAGGAGAACCCGCAGCCCCTCTCTATCCCTGCAGGAAGAATGAGTGGCTCGTGGAGGAAACAGGATGGGAAGTCCAGCTCTGGGACAACTGCCATTTCCTGAGCTCTGGCAGTGCTGTTGGTGTAGACTTGGCCCCACACCAAACCAGCATCAAATACAGATTCTATAGCTTGTGAGCCTGATTAATTGTGATTCTCACATTCTACCATGGAGAGCAGCGGTTCTCAACCTGTGGGTCGTGACCCCTTTGGGGGTCAAATGACCTTTTCACAGGGGTCGCCGAAGACTATCCTGCATATCAGATATTTACATTACGATTCATAACAGTAGCAAAATTACAGTTATGAAGTAGCAACGAAAATAATTTTATGGATATTTTTTCTTCCATTCTTGAGATGCTTTGCTAAGAAGAATATGTTCCAGCTCTATCCATGTAAACACAAAAGAGATAAAGTCTCCATCTTTCCTTAAGGCTGCACAATATTCCATGGTGTACATGTATCAAAGTTTATTAATCCATTCGTGGGTGGATGGGCACAAGCGTAGCTGAAGCAGCAGTTCAGAGGGAAGACTGTCTCCCAGGATGAGAACACATACTGATTCAGAGACCTTTATGTAGTGAAGAGTACACAAAATAGTAAGAACACCAGGTCCAGACACCAAGGAGTAGACGAATGGTTGTATTTTCTTCATCCCTTATGACTCACTGGGTTATGATGTACTTTTCATTTCTAAAATTCTGGGGTCTGCAGAGTTAGAAGTTCTGGTCACAAAGGCAATGTATATTTTCCAGGAAACAGGACCGATGCCTTAATCTTTGTTTTTTTACTGGGAAATTCAGCCTCCTTCAGGCAGTGAATCAGCATGCAAAGAAGGAATCACCGTCCTTGAATGAATAATTCCCCTGGATAAGCAAGAGACATTATGGCTGCTCTTTCATAATAGCGTCATAGAACATTTTACAGGTCATCTATTCATTTATTTATTTATTTATTTATTTTTGAATTGTGTACTTTATTTATTTATTATCTTTATCATTAAATCATAGCTGTGTACAATAGTGCAGTCAAGGGGTACAATGTGCTAGTTTCATATACAATCTTAACTATTTTCATCAAACTGATTAACATAGCCTTCCTGGCAATTTCTCTGTTATTATATAAAGACATTTGTATTCTGCATTTAGCAAGGTTCGCCTGTACCCTTCTAAGATGCACCGTAGGTGTGGCCCCACCAAGTACCCTCCCTCCACCCCAACCTCCCCCCTCCCCTCCCTACCCTTGCCCTTGTCCCTATATTCTTGTGTTATAGTTGGGTTATGCCATTCATACGACAGCTATAAATTAGCTTCATAGTAGGGCCGAGTACATTGGATACTTTTTCTGCCATTCTTGAGATACTTTGCTAAGAAGAATATGTTCCAGCTCCATCCATGTTAACATGAAAGAGGTAAAGTCTCCATCTTTCTTTAAGGCTGTGTAATATTCCATGGTATACATGTACCACAATTTATTAATCCATTTGTGGATCGATGGGCACTTGGCTTTCTTCCATGACTTAGCAATTATGAATTGGGCTGCAATAAACTTTCTGGTGATGGCTCACATGTCTGTGACCAACTTCCAGCTGGGTGCTCCATAGACAGGCACACACACATCCTCTGCCTGCTAGCTTCTTTACTTCCCATTTCAATAAGTACTATCACCTTCAACTACTAAGCCAGAAACTAGCAAATAATCTGAAAATTCTTGCTCCCTCATTGCCTTACTCTTTCATCAGATTCTGTTTATTCCATAACTTAAATATCTCCCAAATCCACCTCCCTATGTCCATCTTCAGTGACATGAACTGCTCTTTCTCAGCTTCTTTTTCTCATACATTATTCAACTAATTTCTATTTTAATTCTCACTTACATTAATTTCTTTCTAAGCCAAGGTGATCTTTCTAATATGTTTCACTTGCTTAAAATAACTTCAGTATTTTGCAGTGAAAGTTCTATCGGAATTTTAGGTGGTTCAGATTCTGTTCTAATAAATTGGCCTACATATGAGATCTTCAGCATCCTTGGCCCATCTTGCAAAATGCCTAAAATATTCCCTAATTTTTGTGAAAACCACAAACACCCTCCTTACACATTTCCAAGGACCCAAGGGTGTGGTTGCACTCCCAGCTGAGAAACACTAATAGTTTCCTAAAAACATCTTCAGAATAATTTTCAATTGTTTTATTTTTACACACAAGTTACTTTATGATACATCGCCCTACTTCACTAACTTTTGTCACCCACCAACCCCTTCCATGCAATCTATTACAGTCCACGAGGGTTTCCCAAGCAAGTAACAGGAGTAGCCCACTGGGCTGCTTAAGTAATGGGATTCCATTTCTTGATCTATTTTGCACTTGATGCCGTGTATGCCTTTTTCACTGCTCAGATACTATCTTTATGCCCTGAGATTCATTAAGAAAAAGCATGTTTCAAATATTCTTCCTTGCTTCCTCTTCTCTCTAAACCTCAGCCTAGTTTAGATGCATACATTCCACACTTCATCTGCATGTACCTATTAATATTAATGATCACCACATGTTTATTCAGTTCAGTTTGTATGCTAGTCTGTTTTACCTGGAAAATGGTAGAAAGAGCATATAAAGCATGGACTGATTTCTTGTTATTGGCTGGGTAATCATTTTATATTCCAAAGCAAAAATAACAGTATCTGATGTAAACAGTATAGATGGGAAATCTGTAGTCTAAATAGTCTGCCACCACTGTGAAATTATTTTTATTATGTGAATTTTAAGTTCCACTCTGTTTTATACCTGTGTCTGTATTTTTTTTTAACATGTCATATTTTAGGTTACTTGTCATCAGATAAAATTGATGGCCTTGGAGGAAATCCTAGCATATTCTCTTCTATGTCTTGTTCCTAGTTCATTTCAGGCTCTACTACCTCCTCACATTTATAGGAACTCTGAATAAACCAACTCAAGAAGAGGACTTTGACTGAATTTTCCATAATCTAGGGGAAAACAGTAGATAAGTGTTTTATTGCAACTTCTTTTATACCTAATTCTCTCAGATATTTCAATATTTTTTAGATTCTAATAGAATTTAATGTCTTATTGTTTCTGTTATATTTTTAAATTTCTTTATTTTTATTTATTTATTTTTTACTTTTTTTTTTTTCATTGTTGGGGATTCATTGCGGGTACAAGAAAACAGGTTACACTGATTGCATTTGTTAGGTTAAAGTCCCTCTAACAATCGTGTTTTGCCCCCAAAATGTGTGGCACACACCAAGACCCCACTCCCCTCGCTCCTTCCCTCTCTCTGTTCTTCCTTTTCCCACCCCTTCCTCATTCTTTCTCTGCTCTCCCCTTCCTTCACCCCTACCATGTCATTAATGGTCATTAATTGTCCTCATTTCAAAATTAAGTACATGGGATTCATGCTTTTCCATTCTTGTGATGCTTTACTAAGAATGATTTTAAATGTCTTCCATATATTTAGCAGGCTTTGTATTATGGCTTTTGTAAATTACCTAGATATTGATAGTACTGCATATTTTTGAAGTTTTCTTGCAGGTAAACTATACTAAGTCCTATGTTTCACTTCAAAATTTTCCCCATATTTGAATATGGTTTATGAGAATACTATTGGGAGTTTTATAAAGAGATTTTTTTTAAGAGCGATAGATCTTGTTATGTTGCCCAGGATGGCCTTGAACCCCTGGGCTCCAGTGATACTGTTGCCTCAGCCTCCCAAATAGTTGTCACTACAAATGCATACCATAGCACCCAGCTATTATATGGATTTAAAATGTATTTTAGAATCTAATCTTGCAGCATTTTACTTTATTGTTTATATATTTGTTTTCATTCCTATTCCAAGGTTATTAACCTACACAATAATTTTTATTTAGAGGTTTTTAAAATTGAAAAATTCAGTCTGTTTATAAACACTCTTGGTTTAAGATTAAGGAAAGAACATTTCAAATAAAATGTCACACATGCTCAAGGAGAGGTCTAAAAGTTGCAGAGAGATTACCACCTATGGATAGATGTTCTTGGAGAAAGCATGGTGAGTCATCTGAGAAGTAATGGGAGACACTTAGAGTAAAAGAGAAAATAATGGGGTGATCCACTTAGCAAGATCAAAAGGTACAGGAGGAGGCATCCCATCTGTGGAAAGGCAGGAGGAGAGAATTCTGGGGGGCTGCCTCAGCGAGACCGGAGAAGGAGCAGAGCCCTAGCCACCTTGCAGCCCAGCTCTGCAGCGCTACCACCTCAAGGATCCCTCATTGCTGCTGGCCAGCACAACTCCCATGCTACCACCTGACTCTACAGCCCTACCCACTCAACTTCTACCCAGTCCTGTGGCCTCGCCCAGGAAGCTCCTACCTGCTGCCTAGTAGGAACTACCCACACAGTTCAACATTCTGCCAGAGACCATCGTAACTGCACCCAGGTGCAGTGAGCCCCTGCAGTCCTGATACCCATGATCAGTGGATAGATAGCCTCATCCAGTTGCCATTCCCACTGCTATAGGTAGATCAAGGCAGAGTAATCTGCCACAACACCAGCCTCCTTGGAGAAGGACCTCCAGTTGAACTTTTAGTAGTGGCATGGGGAACAACACCCCACTCAACAGGAAGATCATCCAGCACTAGCTTGGACTGTGACTATCATAAGAAATAGGACAACAGAGAACAGATGTATTACAGGCTCTCAGCACATCCACCCTGCTCCTTTTGGGTCAGTGTTTCAGAGTAGGTCACAAAAGTGGCTTCTATGGACCTGTCCTCCTTCTCACTAGGCAGCAGAATTCCCAGAAAAAGCAAACAGAGATTTTTGCTCTGAGTTGAGAGAAGAAATTTCAGATGAGAAGAAACCCACACAGGAACTCTGGCAATAAGAAAAAACAAGCTAGTTTGACGTACCCTCCTCCACGAAGGATCACAATAGATCTCAGCAACAGACTCCAACAAAGAGGATATTGTTGAAATGTCAGAAATATAATTAAGATTAGGAATAGGAAATAACATGAATAATATTGGAGAGAATGTTATAAACCATCACAAATAAGCCAAAAATTTTTCAAGTTATCAATGAAAAAGTAAAAAGGTCTTTAAAGAGCTTGACAAAACAAGGCAGGTGTAATAGAACTTAAAGAAATAAGAATTATTTAGGAAATTTCAAACACAGCAGAAACTTCAACAGCATGCTAAATGAAAAAAAGAATCTCAGAGCCTGAATACAGATTTCAAACTAAACCAGTCAGTAAAAGATGCAGATAATAGAATAAAGAATAATGAACAATCAATCAGCAAAATGTGGGACTATGAAAAATGAGCCTATGTATGAATATAGATATCCCTGAGGAAGAAGAAAAAGCAAAAAGCATAGAAAACTTATTTGAAGGAATCATTAAGAACTTTCCTGGCATCACCAGAGATTAAGCTAACCAGATACAAGATGGACATAAAACACCAGGAAGAGTCATAGCAAATAGACCATTTCTAAAACACATAGTTATCAACCTGGCCAAAGTCAAAATGACGGAGAAAATTTCACAATCTGCAAACTGAAAGTAACAATTAACATACAAAGGGAAATCCATCAGGCTAACCACAGACTACAGACTTCTCAGTGGAGATATTATAAGCCAGAAGTGATTAGAACACCATTTATAGTTTTCTTAAACAGAACACATGCCAGTCAAGAATTTTGCATCCTACAAAACTAAGTTTCATAAAGGTGGATAAAGACTTTCTCAGACAAGCTGACACTAAGGGAATATGTCACTACTAGATTTGCCTTATAGGAAATACTCAAAAGTGTATTATACATGAATCAGCACAATAGATACCAACCAGCTTAAAATACACTAAATTTCAAGCACTCAGTTCATACATGTAATACAATAACACAAGAGGGAAATAAAACAACAAGATATTACCCAACATAATGCACAGAATAGATAATTCCCACATGCCAATATTAACACTAAATATGAATGGTATTAATAATACCCCACTTAAAAGACACGGAATGGGTGACAGGATGAACAAACACAATCCAAATAAATGCTGTTTCTATAAAACACATGTAACTAACACAGACTTGCACTGACTCCAGGTAAAAATATGAAGAAAAATATTCCATGCAAATGGAAACCATAAGAGAGCAAGTATAACTATTCTTAAATCAGATAAAATAGAATTTAAATTAATAATGGTAAAAATAAAAAGACAAAGATGATCATAATCTAATAGTAAAGGGAGTAAATCAATAAGAAGACTTAATAACTGTAAATATATACTTCATACACAGGAGATCATAGATTCATAAAGCAAATTCCATTAGATCTAAGCAAATAAATGAAAAATAGCATCATAATTGCTGAGAATTTTAGTATCTGACTGATAGAAGTAGACAGATAACTGAAGCAGAAAATAAATTTTAAAACATTGGACTTAAATAGTACTCTAGAACAAAATGAACTAACATATTTACGGCATAGTCTACGTCCCAAATACTCTAAATATATATTTTTCCATCATCCCATGAGATATTTTCAAAGAATGATCAAATCTTAGGCCATAAAACAAGTCTCAAAAAAATAAAAAATATATATACTATGAGTCTTTTCAGACCACAGAAGAATAAAAATAGAAATTAATTGTAAGAGTAACTCGGAAATCTACACAAATGCATGGAAATTGAACAACCTGCCACTGAAAGAGCTTTGAGTCAATGAAAAAATTAAGATTAAAAAATCAAAAGGTTCCTCAAACTGAATAACGAAGGGGGCACAAGCTTTCAAAATGTATAGGATATACCAAAAGCAGTCTTAAGGGGAAAGTTCACAATCTTAAATGCCTACATCAGAAAAATAGAAGGATTGCAGATTATCAACCCAATGTCACATCTCAAGGAACTAGACAAAGAAGAGCAAATCAAACCTAAAGCCAGCAGAAAAAAAGAAATAACAAACCTCAAAGCAGAACTAAATGAAATGGAAACAAAAAATGATACAAAGGATCAATATAACAGTAAGTTTTTTCTTTGAAAAGATAAATAAAACTGATAGAACACTAGCCAGATTAACCAGAAATAAAATCTCAATAAGAAATTCAAAAGGAAGTCAGGTGTCTTGGCTCATGCCTGTAATCCCAGCACTCTGGGAGGCCGAGGCAAGTGGATCCGCTGAGCTCGGGAGTTGGAGACCAGATTGAGTGAGAGCCCATCTTTAGCAAAAATAGAAAAATTAGGTAGGTGTTGTGGTGGGCACCTGTAGTCCCAGCTACTTAGGAGGCTGAGGCAAGAAACATAATGAAACCTGAGAAGTAGACATGAATCAGTTCATGCTACTGTCTCAAATTTTGAGGATTTCTGTCTTTATACAGGAAGAAACCATAGAAGAGAGAGAGAGAGTGTGATTGTGTTTTGGCTGGGGGGAGCTATAGGTGACATATTCAGATTTGTATTTCAACTGACTGCTCTGGCTGCAGTGGAGAACATGTATCTGAACAGGGCATGAATAGACACCTAAAAGCTTTTGAGGAGGCTATTGAAGGAGCCCACCTGAGACATAGTGATTAAGTAGACTAGAATAGCAGCAGTGAATATGGAGAGGAAAGTATGGCCTTAGGGATATTTAGAGGTCAAAATTAAAATACTTAGCAATTCTAGGACTCTGGCATGGCAAGAACGAAAGAGATGACAAGAGTGACTCTCAGCTTCCTGGCCTGCCTAAAAGATGGAGGATGAGGCTACTGTGTGAGACAGGGAATCTAGAACATAAACCAGCTTTCAGTTAGAAATTTCCTAATTTTTTTTTTTATTAAATCATAGCTGTATACATTAATGCAATCATGGGGTACAATGTGCTGGTTTTATTTACAATTTTAAATATTTTCATCAAACTGGTTAACATAGCCTTCGCGGCATTTTCTTAGTTATTGTGTTAAGACATTTATATTCTACACCTAGTAAGTTTCACATGTACCCTTGTAAGATGCACCGTAGGTGTGGTTCCACCAATTACTCTCCCTCCACCCATCCTCCCCCTCTCTCCCTCTTCGTTTTCCCTTTCTTCTTGAACTATAATTGGGTTATAGCTTTCTTTTTTTTTCAAGTTATTATTTTTATTATATCTGCCCCATATTTAATTTATCAAATAAACTATTTACTCACTGGGCACCAGTTATTTGCCATGAGTTATTTCAATTTATTCTTACATAATTTCCATATAATCATTAAAAATGGATAGCTAGAAAAACATAAGCTCAAAGGGATTAAGCAGTTTTTCCAAGGTTAAATAGTTCACATTTTTTATATTATATTTTATTTTTTAAGTAAAGGTGATTTATTGGGTAAGTTAGGAAGCATAGAAAAAAATTTTTAATTCAGAATCTATCTGCTAACATTTGGCATATAACCTTCTACTTTTTTCCTTTTATTAAGTCATATACACATAGATCATGAATACATTTATGCATATGTGGGGTACAATGTGTTGACTTTTTTATACAACTTGGAGTACTTACATCAAACTAATTAATATAGCTTTCACTTCATTTTCTTGATTATTGTGTTTGATAGAGGGAAGATAAACAGTGGGACCTCACCCATGGAGCATATTCCAAGGGTATAAGTCAAATCTATCAAGTATACAACATAAATTTCTTTTTTTTTTTATTAAATCATAGCTAGGTACATTAGTGCAATCAAGGGGTACAAAGTGCTGGTTTCATATACAATCTGAAATGTTTTCATCAAAATGATTAACATACCCTTCATGGCATTTTCTTAGTTATTATATGAAGACATTTGTATTCTGCATTTAGTAAGCTTTGCCTGTACCCTTCTAAGATGCACCATAGGTGTGGCCCCACCAATCACCCTTCCTCCACCCCAACCACCCCCCTCCTCTCCCTTCCCATATTCTTGGCTATAGTTAGGTTATAGCCTTCATATGAGACCTTTAAATTAGCTTCATAGTAGGGCCGAGTACATTGAATAGTTTTTCTTCCATTCTTGAGATACTTTGCTAAGAAGAATATGTTCCAGCTCTATCCATATAAACACGAAAGAGGTAAAGTCTCCATCTTTCTTTAAGGCTGCATAATATTCCATGGTGTTCATGTACCACAGTTTATTAACCCATTCGTGGGTTGATGGGAACTTGGGCATCTTCCATGACTTACCAATTATGAATTGGGCAGCAATAAACATTCTGGTACAGATGTCTTTGTTGTAGTGTGATTTTTGGTCTTCTGGGCATATACCTATTAAAGGAATTATAGGGTCAAAGAGGAGGTCTATTTTTAGATCTCTAAGTACTCTCCAAACATCCTTCCAAAAGGAACGTATTAGTGTGCATTCCCACCAGCAATGTAGAGGTGTTCCCATTTCTCCACATCCACGCCAACATCTCTGGTTTGGGGATTTTGTCATGTGGGCTAATCTTACTGGGGTTAAGTGATATCTCAAAGTAGTTTTGATTTGCATTTCTCTGATTATTAAGGATGGTGAGCATTTTTTTCATATGTCTGTAGGATGTGCACCTGCTTCATTGGAGAAGTTTCTCCTCAAGTTCTTTGCCCACCCTGAGATGGGATCACTTGTTCTTTTCTTGCTAATATATTGGAGTTCTCTGTGTATTCTTGTTATTAAACCTTTGTCAGCTGCATAACTTGCAAATATTTTCTTCCATTCTGAGGGCTGTCTGCTTGCCATACTTACTGTATTCTTAGCTGTACAGAAGCTTTTTAGTTTGATCGGGTCCCAGTAGTGTATTTTTGATACTGCTTCAATTGTCCTCCTCATAAAATATTCACCTAGGCTAATTTCTTCAAGAGTTTCCCCTGAACTTTCTTCTAATTTTTTGATAGGTTCATGTCTTAAGTTTAAATCTTTAATCCAGCAAGGGTCTACCTTAGTTAATGGTGAAAGGTGTGGGTCCAGTTTTAATCTTCAATAGGTTGCTAGCCAGTTCATCCAGCAACATTTGTTTTTTACCCACTGAAAGTTTTTAATTGGCTTGATCAAGTAACAGTAAGTAGCTAGATTCATCTCTTGGTTCTCTATTCTGTTCCAAACATCTACCTGTCTGTTTTTTGTGCCAGTACCATACTGTTTTGATCACTATCGATTAATAAGAACCACCCTCCAAAAAAGATGGTTATAAGATGCAGAGAATGGCAAGAGAAGAAGGCTCCCTTTGTGGAATCTTCATTTTGAAGAATGTGAATCTTTATATTGAAATATTATCAAATAATGTCTCAGTGTAACATGGGTTTGGAAACTGATTCACTGAATGGTGAGAATTTAAGGATCATTTCCCTCTTACCTTTATACTATCTGTGGTAATCCTGGAGATCTCCCTTCCCTGTGGCCAGAGGTCTCGGGAAGACCCCACATTTTTTCAATCACTTTCATTTGTAAAAATAGTCTTATTCATGGAAACTAAGACTCATTTGCTCATGTATCAAATGTTCAATCTCAAATCGACTTTATAACATCTGCCCCATCCCCACCTTGCATGACCTATAACGGGGAGACGGCGGGGCCTTCCCTTTCGCTCCTCCTCTACCACTTTTTATTGCTCCTCTTCATCACCCAGCTGCTGTAGGTCAGTAGAGATGGGCTGAATAGCCTTTACATCAAGTGGTGATATTTGCAATTTTCCTCGGCTATGGAAGTCATCTGTGCGAGGCAGGCAGTCACCAGGATCTTCATGGGGTGCATTTTTTGCAGGTTCGTCAGAGACTTGCACAAACCTCCCCCTGCCAAGACCCCTAACATGGTTGAAGAACCATTTGACAGGCCTTGTGAGACCCCATCCCCACACATGTATCTCCCACCTCAACAGAAACTTTACAACCTTACTGCCTGGGTCCCTTCGACCCAAAGGCCACCTCCCAGGCAAAAAACCAGAAACAACTGCTCAAACTCTCTGCCTTTCCTCATGCTGCCTAGTCCAACTAAAACACATACATTTTTCTCTGCCAAGTGGTGGAAGGTGAGCTTTCCAACTGATGAATATCTTTTGTTTTGTTTCACTTTTACGGGCTGCGTTAGCAACTTTGCATCTACCCAAGTCTCATGTACCCCAACTCATCAGCACACTCCACGCTGGTGGGCTCAGAGGAAGCTCCGCAGGCACGCACCTGGGAGGTTAGATGCCAGTCCTCACTGTGGTCATCACCCCAATCTCTAGATGAGAGTCCTTCACCCTTGGCCTGCGGTGGAGGGCAAAAACACCTTTCTCCTCTCTCCATGGCAATGGCAGGGAAACACCCAAATTCCCTCCCTCCCCTCATTACTGAGAGGACTGTCTATAACTTCCTTCTGCATCCCTAGTCATCGCTAACATGGGCTAGAGCAGTGATGGGACTAGTCATCTAGTGACAGTCACTAGAGCAATTTTGACATCTTTTATTAAACACTCCATACCCATGTCTGGCAGCACATTTTAGAACATTAGATAATTATCACCCATTTTCAGCTTTGGAAGATGAATTCCTTCTGATAATTGGAAAAGTCTCATTCAACACCTCACTTCAAATTATGTTTCTGGAAAATTAGCAACTCAGTGCTGAAAACACCTTACTGAACTCAAGAAGGCTGGAAGTCGAAGTGGACCTTGACAAAAGTACTAACTTTATAGGGAGTGATGATTCCAATCATATACTAGAGCCTGACAAGACGCTTTACACATTTAAAGGCATACTTAAGACTTTCCTATAACACTATTCTCTGATTTAAACGTATAGCTATGTAAATATTATTAAATTCTTATTTGATTAAAGAGCAGTTGGAATAGATATTCTAGGTAATCTTGCTAGAAGAGCACTTTAGGAGATTCATTACTTTGCTGAGGTTGTTTTTATTAGGTCTTTGCGATTCTTATTCAGTAAGCATTTTTTTATCTTCAGTGACCTATTTCAGAGTACTAATAGTAACAGCAACATTCCACACTTCTATTATAGACAACAGAGGGTGCCAGCATTTTGCCATGTGTTATCTCAGTGTCCCAGGGATTATCAGCCTAATAAAACATATTGCTGAGAGCACTACGAGGATGTTACAGTATAGGCATCATTAAATCAGTAGCCTAAGTTGCTAAGCAGGAAATATAATACAGGAAGTAAGACAGTAGGGAATGGTGGGGACTGTGACAAAGTTGAAGTCTCTGCTACATTAAAAAAAAAATCCTGCTACTTATGCCAATTGACTTCCACATGCAGCTGCAATGTTATCTGATCACCTGAATTTTAAAGAAAATTTTCAAATGCAATTATTGTGAAATACACTGATTTCTTATTATAAAATGTTAGATCAAATTTTATAGACTTCGAGCCAGAATAAAATTATACAAAACCCCCACATATGCTGACATCTGTGAGCTGCTAGTTTGCAACCTCTCTAAGTAGCAGATACTGCAGACCCTTGAGAGCAACCTCTTCCACTTAGGGGACCAGGAAGAGGAATATTTTTCCTGAGTTTCTGGTTTGTTGTTGATCTCATAGACACTGTAATTAAAGAAGATGGTAAGATTTCCATTTTTCCTTGGCTGCTAGGAAGCACAGAAGCAAATTCCTATCACACTCCTAGCAAGCATAAAGGTCTGCACAGAAGGACCAACTCTTGACCCCATTTTATACTCTTTCTCCCCCTTTCCATTCTCATCTATTTCAGATTTATGTCATCTTGCTGTATTTCATACAAAGCCCTAGGTTCACTTTAAATCCTCTTTGGAACAAAGCAGAGTATAAATGATCTTCACAACAACCCCCATGAAAGAGATATAATAGGTCCCATTTGACAAATGAATAAATCAAGGCTGCACAATGTTAACAGACTCTATAATGAATCAAGAAATGAGAAGACCCAACCTAACTCTACTGGCACCAAGTCAAGTGCTTCACTGACTGTTAAAAAAAAAATGTAGTCACATAGCAGAGATTTCAAACTCAGAAACAATCTGAGTTGGATACTATAGAAGCTGGAGACAATATTACCTATGGTCTAAAAGACCAAAATAGATGCCCCTTCCTCAACTAAGACAGACCCTAAAGTTAAAAGAAACAAAACTTACCTATGGGTTGAGGGTTCAGGGCTCTACTGGCATGGCAACTTCCTATACCTACAATAAAACCCACACTTTTGCTAAAAACCCTAAGGATATGTGCTGTCCGGCAGATTTTCAGACTTTCCTAACTCTGATTTACAACCCAGACCACTACTCTGGTTGGGCAGCAGACAAACATTCTTTCCTGCAGACCTCAGGCCATTGCCAGACAGCTAATAGAGACCAGGGAACAAACCATTTCTGGGTGTTATAGTTCACCTTTTGATATAAAGAGCCAAATTCCACCTCATTTTTTTAATGCCAAAACCTCAGGCCAAAGTGAAGATAGGAGGTGTGTTACATATATGTTCACACACTACATGTTTGTTTGACTCCCTTCAAGAATGCTCAGCTTTCCCTCCAAAACCTACTGAACATATACAAGTCTATCACGTTGTACAGACTCTGAGGTGTAACAACCAACCTGCCCTTTTCCTCTTTGGGAGAACGGGCACCTTCAGCACACACCAAACTGTCTCTTCCTGGTTTGCAAGCTGAGATGGCCAGTGAAATGCCTTTCTATTATATTTAGTCATCGGGGGGGGGGGTGTCTTTGGTATAATACACAGGAGGCCACTGCATTGTGAAGGGGCATAATTCCCTAAAATGTGATACGATCGCAATACCAATGATGCACCCTGCAGTTGTGCTGTGCTGTAAGCCCCTTCTGAAAGATCTAAATTCCACTGTGCTCACAAGGTCACCAAGAAATTAAGGGACTAGACTCGAAACTGGCCTTCCAGTTTGCAAATCAGGCTATGGAATCAGGTCAAACCATATGGACACGCTATATTAAACACACACACACACACACAAAACCCTGATTCAATGAGCCCTGTGGAAATTAAGTGGCGTACAGTGGTGTGTCTGTGGCTTGTCCTGGTGAAGTCCTCATTGTACTGGCATCTCTAAAATCTAGGCCACGAGGCAGCTTTATGGGTGAGAGAACATAAAGACATCCTTTGGATTTGTCTGTAACCAAATCCCCAGAGAATGCTCCAAAATGAATCTGCTATGTATGAAACAGTTCTTGCCTCTCTGTTCTTTGCCTAGAATTCAATTAAAGTGCGGTTCCAATGTGTTTGGATTAAATTATAACTGTATAAGAGCAACAGAATGTTCCCAGGTCTTAAGGAATTAGTTGTTGGAGTTTGGTATTGCTCTTATTCTTAGTGTCTTTTCTCAGAAACAATGGCAGAACACTGGCTTTTAAACCTGTTTGAGCAGTAGAACAGTTACTTCACGGAACTCCAGTGCAGGTGGCTGGCGATGTACAGAGTGCGGCTTGTGGTCTGGCCCTGGACAGGGTGACCTTCTTTGACTACAGCTATTGCAAAGTCAGGCTGGCCCTTCCTCTGTCTCCTAGAGGGCGGCTCACCCTCAGGGCTCCTCAGCTGTGCTGTTATTATTGAACCTGCTTTAATGTCACCAAATGTTTAGGGGAACCTCTAAAGTAGTCTTGAGTCTTGAGGTTCCATACAACACGGCTCCTGAACTGTTGTTTTTTTTTCAGGACATTTTGTCAGTTATCTGAATGACTAACCATGAAGGACGTCATATCACTAGGACAAATCAAAGATGTAGTGCTCCCTAATACTGATTTCCACAGCAACTTTTAACACCATTGACAAAACCCCCAGAGAAGTGGAAAGCGCCTTCACATGATGTGGTTTTCAAAGCACCCCTCCTGCACGCGGCTCAGCGGATTGCTACTGGCCTTGCCCCTATCCCAATAAGTTGACAACAGGCTATAGTTATTTGCCAAATTCAAATGAAATTCTAAAACTGGACAAAGTGTAGCATAAGAGTGCCTGCTGAGAGCAAGTGTTTCATTTCATTATTTAAATTTTAAAACATTTAATTTGTGTTCAAAGAAGTGGCTTATTTCCAAAATCACAAAGGAAAGCTGAAAAAAGAAAAAAAAAAAGGGAAGGGGGAATTTTACTGACCTAAAAGCCAGGAAAAAAATTATGCATGTTTGAATAACATTTTCTTTGTAAGTTTTTAGTTAGTTCTTTCCCTGGGGAATACAAGCAACTTGCTCTATTCAGTACGAACTGGCAGAAAATGTGAAATGAAAATAAAAAATTTCTAAAGAAGCAAAAATGCTCTTTTATATAGAATATATGTGGTAACTACTTTCTTTGAACATAAGTAGTATGCAATTTTTCATAACAGAAGGTCAGCCTCTTTGAAGCCCTTACTAAAATGATCAACTGAGTAGTTGAAAAGAGCATTAGTGTTTTGTTTTGTTTTTTTTTTTTTGAAAGCTCTTCTAGCCAGCTTGAGGTATCTACAGATTTGCCATTTCTGGGCACCAATGAGGAAACAAATTCAGAATCTTTACCTAAAGAAACACAAAATTCAGTCTAGAACTGTTACAGGCCAAGCAGGTTCACTGCCCGCTGCTCAAGAAGAAGCCACAACACTGTGACAGTAGGTGGCACAGCAGAGAAAGAATTTAATATTGCAAGTGCCTTGGGAGGAGATGAGGAAGTTCTCAAATCCAGCTCCCCCAAAATTTGGATAAAAGGCTTTTAAAGACGGTTTGGTAGGCAAAAGGCTAGGCAATTAGATCTGCTAATTGTCTGGGTTTGGGGTATAGAAATTGTCTTCTTCGGGGACAGTTCTTGGTGTGGGCTGCACTGGCAGTTAAGTCAGTTTCTCACTGTGGTCACAACACTGGGTGGCTCCACTGTTCACCCAGACTGCAGGGCTGGGAAGATACCTCAAACACCAGCCGGTTAGGTTTCACCAGCGTGATGTTATCTCTGCAAGCAATGAGGAAGCTGAGAACCTTGATGCCCATCAGCTGTGTGACTCCTGGGTCATAAGCAAGTATGGGAGGGTCTGCTCGGGGACAACGGCTGGTTATGTGTCTGTGTTTCCCTTCCAAGTTCGCCCCTGTGGCCCTTTATTTTATAAAAGGCAGCTTCAGAACCTCCCTACTAAAACTTCAGTGTATGGAATCCTTATGGTAGGAACAAGGCCCCCCCGTACTTTGGTGTCTGTTCCAGTTGTAGTAAGTTGTTTTGTGCTATCTTGACCCCATTTTGAGGCCCTAGTTAGAGGCCAGTTCTCCCCTTTGGATAGTCACTTGCACCCACTTCCCTTAACCAGCTCTCACACTCTGGGCCATGGTGAACCCACCCGAATCCCCTGGGCCAGGTAGCAGACAGCCAGGGACAGCCCCTATCCCCAGAACATGACGAAATGTTTCAAAGTAGCCAGTCCTAAACCTGCTCACCCTGCCTCCCCCTTTCCCTCCCTGGAAACCTCAAAGTGTTTGCCCACTCTTCTCCCTTTCCTCTCCCTCACCACCCACCTGTGCTTCCCCTGAGTGGCCCTGCATGACCTGCTGTGTCCTCCCGGAAACTGTGAGTGAGAAAACTGTATTTTTTAGTTGTCTGTTTTGCTCCAGGTATACATAACCAGAAGAAAACAATTGTGTTTTAAGTTCTTCATTAATTTTTTTAAGAGCCATTTCTCGTGCTGTTGCCCAGGCTGGTCTCTAACTCCTGAGCTCAAGCGATCCTCCCACCTCAGCCTCCTGCACAGGTGGGACGACAGATGAGCAGCACCATGCCCCACACAACTGTCTCTTTCCAGTTTCTCTCTCTTGATCTGCGTCTGGGCTCACCATCCCATAGCTCACCCAGGGTGTTATAATTAAAGCATGAGTCTACAACCTTTCATGATTAAAAAACAAAACAAAACAAAACACCTCTAAGACTGACTGCAGGTGATAGGGGAAGGAATGGATGGAAAACATGAGCCACTGTCCTGTGCTAACGAGCCAGCGCCCTGAGACAGAGAGCTGCACAGGGACTGAGGGTATCTCAGCAACAAAGGGATTCTGCCCTTTGTTCTGTGGCACCGCCCAGGATTTGTACTTTGAGGCAGGGAGGGTTTGTTGCTTCTCTCTGTAATTTGTTCTCCCTTGAGCACAAAGAAAGGATAAGAGTCCCCTGTGATCAGGGAACTTGCCAGAAATACCAGTGGTGGTCATAGAGTAGCTGCAGAAGGGTTCCCGGCAGGCTTAGATTGGATGAGAAAAATGTAAGGCACATTACACAGAAGAGCAATTAACCAGCCCTGGGCTAGAAACAGGGACCGTGGAAAGGTGACTGTCACAATATTATATATCATGCTGCTGTTATAACTGAAGCATCATCTCAGTAAATTCTACCATCACGATCTCTCTACGGTCCAAACATTATAAAGAAGTCAATAACGAATGCCACATGATGTGCTCTGGAATGGCAGTGAGCGGAGGATCTAAAGCATAATGCCAGACAGACCCGTATCAGTAAGACAGGCCAAGTTATGCTGTGCTAACAAACATGCAACCAGTATCAGCAGTTTGAAACAAGGTTTACTTCTTAGTTACGCGTCCATCACAGGTTAGCCAATGCTCAGCTTTGTAATGTTCTCGACTCAAGCTAACAGAGCAGCCACCACTCACAACAGTTCTTAACACGGCTTACATTCCACCAGCCAAAGCAAGCATCAGAGTCAACTTTACTGGCTACATCCAACTTCAAATGCTGTAGTAGAGGTGGCCAAACTACAGCTTACAGGCAAACACCTATGTTTATAAATAAAGTTGTTTTTTTTGTTTGTTTTTATTTTCAAGACAGAGTCTCACTATGTTGCCCTCAGTAGAGTGCTATGGCGTCACAGCTCATAGCAACCTCAAACTCTTAGGCTTAAGCGATTCTCTTGCCTCAGCCTCCCAAGTAGCTGGGACTACAGGTGCCCGGACAACACCCAGCTATTTTTTTTGTTGTAGTTGTCATTGTTGTTTGGCAGGTCTGGGCTGGGTTTGAACCCACCAGCCCAGGTGCATGTGGCTGGCACCCTAGCTGCTGAGCTACAGGTGCCAAGCCTGTAAATAAAGTTTTATTGGGACACAGTCAGACATTTCTTTTCATATGTTCTATGGCTGCTTTTGCTATATAGTTGAGTGACTATGACAGAAACTGCATTATGGTCCCCATGCCTAAAATATTTACTATCTGATCTTTAATAAAGGCTTGGCAGGTCTCTAGCCTCCTGTATTAATTGGCTTTCAGTAGGTTATGCTGCAGTAACAAACGGGGGCTTACAACAAGACAGGATGAATGCCCACTCCCACTACTTGTCAGTGGTGGGTTGGCTGTAGCTCTGTTTGTGGCTCTTTATCACAGGCTGAAGGAGCATTCTGTACCATCACATGGCATTTTTTAAAAAATACATATATTTTATTATTCTTCATTACATTATTTCCGTCCCCCCTCCAGTGGTAAGACAGAATTTATTTACAGAAAAGAATACAGAAAACACTAAAGCTCCTGGTAGAGAGAGAGAGAATTCAAGTGGGGAGAGAGAAGCTCTCTCCATTTCTCTCCCGGTCTTTCCCCATCTCCTCCTTTAGGCCTTTAGTCTCAGGGTATATATAGGTGTATGGGTTCCTTGGCCAGGAAACAAATGAATACAATTAATGTATCAATGAATGGATACAGTCCATTCATGGAATTGAGGCCTAGGAAATTCACAAGAAATTGACCTAGGCAAAGGAAAGGGGTCCTTCCCCTTAGGTCTTTAGGACTACATTTAGTCCTAAGTGTAAAGTGAAGGAGACACCAAGGCACAGGTGTCTCCTCGGCAGTTGTCCAGCCTTTTTGGCTATTGAAGCCTCTGGTGGGGGTTGGAGGTCCCCCTCCTTGCCTGTCATCCAGCTGCTGGCTCTTCAGCTGGCTGCCGCAGCA
>CAUYON010000650.1:0-37142 GCA_963573935.1 Arctocebus calabarensis
TGGGTGTCTGGATATCTGGCAATACCAAGGAAATTTTCCTCAATAATTCCCTCAAATACATTTTCTTTGCTTTTAGTGCTTGTTTATTCTCCCTCAGGAATACCTATAATTGGTATATTAGTTTGCATCACATAGTCCCACATCTCTAAGTGATTGCTCTGCCTTTTTTATTCTCTTCTCTGTCCCTTTAAATAATTGGGTTAGTTCAAGAGCCTTGTCTTCAAACTCTGAGATTCTTTCTTCTTGATTTAATCTATTGCTGAAACTTTCCACTATGTTTTGAAAGTCCCTGAATGACTCATTTCTATACGTTCAGTTATATCCTTCCTATGTTATCTAGTTCTTTAGTGCTTTTTAAAATTAATTTCCTGAGATTTTCTTTGTTTTTTATTCTTTTTGTTAGTTTTCAACTTTATCTTCAATTCCATTCATCTTATTTGCCATCCATATTCTAAATTCCATTTCTGTCATTTTGACTGTTTCTTTCTAGTAGGTGTTCACTGCTGTAGCTCCATTGTGATCCCTTAAGGGAGCCACTCTGTTTTGATTTCTCATGTTTCCAGAGTTCTTTTGCTGGTTTCTTCTCATCTGAAACATCTTTTCTCAACTCAGGGTTATTAAGTTTTCAGGGCATCTGTTCCTTGCTAGGAACTCTCTAGCTTGATTAGAGTAAGGGGAAGTCCCTAGATAATTCGCTCTTTCCAACCACTCTGGAATGTTAATGTAGCAGCAGAGGAGCATGTACACTAGAAGCCTGTAATGTAGCTGTTCTGATTTGTTCTGTTCACCTATGATTGCCTGTGATCAAGTCTATGCTGAATGCTGTTTGTGTGGGGTGATGGGTTAATCACAAAGTGGTTGTAGGGTTTTCAGGTTGGAAGCTGGGTGAAACCCTCTTCACTGAGGCTGATGCTGGGGAGAATGTTTTACCCCAGTACTCCCCTAGGGGGACAGCAGCAGCTGGGTCAGGCTCTGTAGACAATTTGTTGTGGGTTTCCAGTCTATGGGCATTTGCTCAAACCAGGTCACAGTATACCAGAAGGTCAATCGGGGGGCATACCTGCTGGGATATTGGACTTTTGAGCAGTTCCTCTAGCCTGGTGGCAGTGGTGGAGGCTCTGGGCTGGTGAATTGGGATTTAGGTGTAGAACTGGCGTCTTTGGAATGATGTCTCAGGCCCAATGGGAACTCTGGAAGCACAGAGGCAGAGCCTTGGACTCTGGTGTGAGAGTGTCAGATCCAAGACTAGGGAGGAGCCTGAAGCAGGGATTCTAAGTAGGGCCAGAAGCAGGGCTGTGCAGGGCTGATCCAACCTGGAGAGTGGGGTCAGGACCTAGCAGGTAGGAGGCAGTTAGGAACTGCAAGGTGAAGTTGGGCCAAACAAGTGGCTTGGTCTTATGGAGTCTCAGGGACCACATGGATGCCAAGTCGGAAGCAAAGGTCAATTTCAGCAGCCCAAGAACCACTCAGAACTACCCCCAAAAGAACCCTATCCCACCAGAACTTGCCAAAACAGTAACCCAAAGCCTCTCAGGTCCAAGTGTGCTACACCCCAATCAATTCTTGTGCTGAGATCCCATGAAAAAAGTTGTGCTGCAAAATCTCCTGGCCTTAGACGTACTCACTAAAGCCAGGGAGGAATATGCACCATCATTAAGACTGAATGATGTGTTTATATCCCAGATAAGTCAAGTAATATTAGCCAATGAATAATTGATATGAAAACCCAAATAACCAAGATTTCAAATACTAAACCCTCATTAATCAACTTGTGGATAGTTGTTTCATGTCCTGGGAAACCTGGGGGCAAAAACTATTACTCATGACAGTAATAGTAATTTATTTTCTGTCTTACTTTTGTCTATAATGCTGTTATGATATCTGTCCACAGGTAGGCCAATGCACAACCAAAGGGTCAAAGCAATGTCTGCCCAAAGAATTGTTCTAAAGGCAGTTGCATAGCCTCAATCAGGCTTGCTTGTCCTTTTGTTGCTATAATTCAGTTTTGGTCTTCTTTGTTCTTTCCTAACTTTCTCCTTTTTTTCTCTACATGGAACACTAGACTTTACAACTAACTCCTTAGGAATAAACCTTCCTAGCAACCTGGGACATGAATTTTTAGGAATGAGCCTACCTAGCTATCAGTAGTCAGATCAAAAGTTTGACCAGGGTGGTGCCTGTGGCTCAAGGAATAGGGCACTGGCACCATATACTGGAGGTGGTGGGTTCAAATTTGGCCCTGGCCAAAAACTGCAAAAAAAAAAGTGTGACAAGACACATTTTCTTTTTCTTTTTTTTTAAACTTTATTCAAATTAATATGAGGGTGCAATTGTTAGGTTACTTTGTTCTCACTTCCAGGGTAAAGTTCCACTTATAGAAGAGCCCCTCACCCAGAAGGCATTTATACACCCTCACAAAATGTACATTAGGTGAGATCCCACCTCATCCCCTCCCTCCTTCTGCCATACATCCCTTACTCCCCATCCCACTTCCCTCTACCCCCAAACTAGACTATATTAGTGTTTTATTGTTCTTATGAACATGTAAATGTTTATATATTAACTTTATATTAGTATGGAGTACATTGGATGTTCATTTTTCCATTCTTTTTTTTTTTTATTGAATCATAGCTGTGTACATTAGTTCAACCATGGAGTACAGTGTGTGGGCTTCATATACAATCTGAGATATTTTCATCCGCCTATTTCACATAACATTAGTGAGATTTTCTCATTTACTGTGTGAAAACATTTGTGTTCTGCATTTAGTAGTTTTCTCCCGACCCTTCAAAGATGCACCTCAAGTGTGATCTCACCCTTTATCCTCTCTCCCTCCTTTTCCCTCCCTCTCCCCTTTCCCCGTCTTCTTGTGCAATAATTGGGTTGTAGCCTTCACATGAAAGATAGAATATTTTTCCATTCTTGCAATACTTTACTAAGAATAATGTGTTTCAACTCCATCCAGGTAAATATAAAAGATGTAAAGTCTCCATCTTTTATTTCCCCTGAGACAGAGTCTCACGATGTCACACTGGGTAGAGTGCTGTGGTGTCACAGCTCACAGCAACCTCTAAGTCTTGGGTTTAAGTGATTCCCTTGCCTCAGTCTCACCAGTAGGTGGGACTACAGGTGCCCGCCACAATGCCCAGCTATTTTTTTGGTTGTAGTTGTCATTGCTGTTTGGCAGGCCGGGTTGGATTTGAACCCACCATCTCCAGTGTATGTATCTTGCTCCCTGGCCGCTGATCTACAGGCACCAAGCTGTCTCCATCTTTTTTAATGGCTGAACAATATTCCATGGTATACATATACCACAGTTTGTTGATCCATTCATGGGTTGATGAGCACTTAGGTTGCTTTCAGCCTAAGAGTTGGCAATTATGCAGACTCATTGTATTTTTCCCTACCTCTTGTACAATGCTTTCTTTGAAAGAATTCAAAGAATAGTAGAGTATGTAAAGGAAAAATAAAATCTTGATACCCTCAAAATTCATTAAGCTAAAGAGGAGACTAAGCCTGGGAACTGAATCACACAGCACATCCATCCTCTTCCCAAACCAATAGCTGTGATTTCACTACCCTGTGTCACCACTTTATAGAAGCCATATTCCCACAACAACAAAGATTCTTTGCCTCTCTGGATGGCTCTTACTTACGGGGAATCGCCTTGTTAGCCCTAAACCTTTCAGGAAATATGTCTCCCATAAAACAAGCACATGCCAATTAAAACCTTAGAGCTACAACCAAAATAAATCCTTGATCCTGATGATACCAGAATTTCTTCATGAGTAGGTCCTTGGTCTTGGGGATACAAAGAATGAACCCACAGACCACAGATCAGTGGTAAGACACAATTTTATTACATAGAAAAGAATACAGAAGGAATAAAAAGCACCAGAGCTTCTGGCAAAGGGGAAGACCCAAGTTGGAAGTCTCTCACATGGGGCCTTTGTCTAGGGGTATATATGGCATTTTGGCCAGGACTTGGTAGGTGCAAAAACATCTTTTCAAATTTAATGGGGGCTTGGCACCTGTGGCTCAACAGGCTAAGGCGCCAGCCATGTACACCTGAGCTGGCAGGTTCTAATCCAGCCCAGGTCTGCCCAACAACAATGATGGCTGCAACCAAAAAATGGCTGAGTGTTGTGGTGGGCGCCTGTGGTCCCAGCTACTTGGGAGGCAGAGGCAGGAACCTCACTTGAGCCCAGGAATTGGAGGTTGCTGTGAGCTGTGATGCCACAGCTCTCTATCCAGGGTGACAGCTTGAGGCTCTGTCTCAAAAAAAAAAAAAACAAAAAAAAAAAACAAAGTTAATGGGGGCATTAACAAATGAATGTAGTCCCTCCTGCACTAGAGCAAGGTTACTAAGTCCTTACAAATTTTTGTCTCAGAGAAGGGATTAGTAGGGTGCCCTACTCAGGTGGAACTACCCCCAAATGACTCACACTGCTTTGTTCATGACCTTGCTAGAGCCCAGAGGGTGTGGCCTGGAAAAGGCAGCCTGTTTGTGCCTGGAAATGGGGGTCTTATTTCTGAGCTCACCTGGGCCTAGAGAATGGGGGAATCACTGTCCATGCCTGATTGGTGGAATCCTGTATTACTGAGTTCTGTGAAGGTCCACATTGATGATATCAATGACAAGTTTATCTCCACAGATGCAGACCAGGGACAGATGAGATTGATCCATCCTCTGCCTACTCTGAGAAACTACATAACTGATTTATTTCCCTCTACTTTCTTTTGAATGTTCACCTTAACCCAGGTCAACTGTAGGTTTACTGAGCTTCACCTCATAAGAATATGACTGTTTGCCTCACAGCCTACCCTTCCATTACTTCCTCTTTTCTGTATGCTTTCTCCTTTAAATACCCTGTTCCCAAATCCATCTGCAGAGAGCCTGGGCCACACATGCTTTTCTGGTCTGTGCTTTTCCTGGGCATGTCCTTAGACTTTGGTTTAATGAGCCTCAATTGATTGTGACTCTCGGTTTTAGTCACTGATTATTTAAGTTATCAAAGACGTTTCAGATCCAAATGTCTCTGGCTGAATAGTGCAGTTAAGGATGAGGTTAAGGCCTCTGGGTACCACTCAAGACCAGTGGCCCTATACTGCTGTCGAGATAAAAGGGGGAAAGGCGGTGCCTATGGCTCAGTGAGTAAGGTGCCAGCCCCATATACTGAGGATGGCAGGTTTGAACCCGGCCCCAGCAAAACTGCAACAAAAAAATAGCCGGGCGTTGTGGCGGGTGCCTGTATTCCCAGCTGGAGGCTGAGGCAAGAGAATTGCCTAAGCCCAAGAGCTGGAGGTTGCTGTGAGCTGTGACCGACGCCATGGCACTCTACCAAGGGTGACAAAATAGAACTCTGTCTCAAAAATAAAACAAGGGGGGGGGGGAATGAGGGAAAAATAAAACTAATGACATCAGGAAGTTTAGGGACAAACTAGATGGACCAAGGTGCTTATCTACTTGCAGATCAGACCCTGTGCACCATTTTGGGAGCCAGCGACTGTGGTTCTCACTACTGAGTACATTATAGTCATTTTGGCTGCTGTGGCATAGTCCATAGCTGCCACCTAAGAGATTATGCCAAGATTTGAGAGGCTTGGCCTCTCACAGCCAAGAATTCGAGCTGTAACAATGGGGCATATCCAGTCCTGCCTATTACCTAGCTACCAAAGCCCCAATGAGTTATTTAACAAAAGCCATACTGCGTGCAGAGTGCAGAATTGCACATTGCTTTGTTATTTCAGGACTTGATACAAAACACCCTATTACAAAGCAAAAGCCCAATCTGGCTAGTCCAAAAGGGCTTCAAGGCATGAAGACTAATAATAGATGACTTTAAGCTGAATGCCAAGGCCACCTAGGTGGGATGACAAAAATACATCCAAGCTACAGTTGGCCAAAATTGTTGACCTTGCCTGCACTCACTAATAAAAAGGAGGCCCAACAACAGACCTCTTTGGATACTGGAGATAGTATGGATATTTTTGGCCACCTTAGACAAGATGACCCACAAAATTACCAACTTTGAATGGGGTGTTGGCAGCAACAGGTCTTGGGAGCCATTCAACAAGCTGTGCCCCAGGCACTGCCTTTGAAAACTTGGAGCTGCAAGCCTGATGGAATTACAAATGTTTGCAGCTGCACACATTGCTGAGCAGAATCTCTGGAAATATAAAACAGCCACTGGAGAGCACCAACCTCTTGGATTTTGGAGATGTAAGTTATCTGAGTCAGCCACCCAGCAGGGGGTGAAGGGAGGGTGAGTGAGCAAAGCTTCATCTATATTTATAGCCACACCCCATCTCTCGCATCACTGCCTGAGCCCCGCCTCCTATTAGATCAACAGCAGCACTAGACGCTCAGAGGAGAACAAACCCTCCTGTGAACTGCACATGCAGGGGATCTAGGTTGTACACCCCTTATGAGAATCCAATACCTGGTGATCTGAGGTGGAGCTGAGGCTGAGGTGCCACCGCTGGGGAGCAACTGCAAATAGAGATTATAGTTAGCAGAGAGGGCTGACTGCACAGAGACCATAATAAATCAGTTGCCTGTAGAGTCATATCAAAACCACCACTTCTCACCCCCACTCCTCAGTCTATGGAAAAATTATCTTCCATGAAACTGGTCCCTGATGCCAAAAAGGCTGGGGACTACTGCTGTAGAGGATGGGTCCTCCTGTGTCTACCTGGAGCCCCCCAAGACTCAAGATATCCCTCCTGACAGTTTGACATAATCTACTGATGACACTGGGAAACTACTAACAGACAAGGCCCAATGGGCTGCAGCTGCCATGTGGTCAGTATGTAGTTATCTTTTGACTGAAACTGGACAAATCTGCCCGGTGGGCCTAACTGCACACAGTGCTGATGCCCATACCAGCCACTCCAGCTCTTAATACATATTTTTTGAACCTCTGAGCTGTTTTCCAACAGCCTTGCCCTCAGGTCAGGAAAATGACAACTGAGTAACTGGACTATTAAAGAACCTCTGTGTGGGAACAAGGATGGTGGCAGCTGCTTGCCCATGTACGCCTATCACATGGATGCTGAGACTACCATGGCCACCTTCGAGAGGACTTGATGTCATCTGTTTCTATACTCCACAGGGCTTCACTCTGCTCAAAGATCAACTTCACTCTGCCCGTGGAACACAACAGCCTTTCCACGCACCCTCACACAACCACTGGAGACAGAACATAGGGACAGCCTGCTAGTGGAGTACACCCTGTCTGACTTAGCGCAGAGTGGACACTACACACTGGTTTCCAGTGCTGGGGAAATGCAACGCTCCAGGCACGCTGAGAACACTAACCAGGGAGGAACTTGATTAAGCTGCACTTGCAAAATCCCAATGTCAGCACCTTCAGCCATTCTTTTTTCCCTTTTCTCATTACAGGGGAAAGGAGGGCTGGGGGCTGGACCCCCATAGTACCCCAGACAGCACCCGCTAAATCTAATCTGAAAGCAAAGCTTCCCTACCTGCTTCCCCTCTATGAGTTCCTGCAGAAGTAAGAGATGGGACCAAGGAATACCAGGATGCTAATGTCCCTCTATTGGCACTATCTGATCCTTCCATTCAAGTGGGGGACATTTTCAGACATGCCCTGTGTTTATAGGATGTTACCCTGCATTCTAGACTGGAAGAAAGAGGCTAAAAGGTCTGGGTCAAGCAACAAGGGCAATGGTGCCCCTAGAAGCAACAGCCCCTGGTCTTGGTTCTACCCCAATCAGTATCACCCTTCAACATCTAATGGACAGGAAGCACGGGAGACTCCGGGGAGAGTGGGCACTGGGGCACTCCCCTGAGCATCTGCTTTCTCCACAGGACATGGCAGCAGAGGCATAACGCCTTCTTCAGATTCTCCCAAGCAGAGGCCATCTCATGTACCCTGATGAGATGTTGGATCTGCCACCCCAGACTTTGTTATCTCATGAACCACAGTGCCCCTCTTATCCTGCTGGTGGTAAATTTTACCAGCACTCTTAACACCACAGTATACACCTGGAGAACCCAAGCCTTGGCTTACCTAGTGAGGATCCAGCACTAGCCTCGTAAAGGAAGCCAGAGGTGCCCTGTGTTAACTGGCCCGAGGTGGCAAAATGTCATGACCATCACTAACAAAACCTCGGTGGGCTGGTACTTTAACACACGACTTTCCTTTGATTACGTGGATGGGAAGTGTCCCAGGGGCAATGACAAACAAGGATTGTACTAACGCCAGCCCTCTCTGTAGGGGCTTAATGAACAATATTATATAGGGGGAGTTGAGCTCATACAACGATAACTTAGCTGGCGAATGGCAAGACCCCCATACCCTTGAGTAGGCCGCTGAAAAACAAAGTGGAGAAAGGGGTACAGTATACACACCTGTGGGCTCCCTCTTTCTCTACAGGCATCCTGGGGGTGACCTAAAAACCAGTGTGCAATGTGGATCCTGTGTGTTGGTGAGGTAGAAAGCAGGCAGATGGTGGAATCCTGCACATTGGGCTGCAGGAGGTCCCCCTGGACAGCACCCCTGGGAATGAGATGCACCACTGGGCCCGCAACCTAAAGCTGCGCATCAGGCTTTCTAGAAACAAAGCAGCAGGTGTAACTCATTCTAGCCTTGTGCCTTTATGAGATCTTTGATACTATTTAAAGGAGTCGGTGCTCATAGAATAATAATGATAAATCTATCCCTGATCATGTCAAATATTGCATCCTCTACTGTCACCACCTTGGCAGACCAGCAAACATCCTTTGGTGCTCTTGGGAAGACTGCCCCAGGAAGGCCTGACCAGCTGCTTGTGAGAGCGGACCTGGTGAAAATATATTCCAGCAATGGCTTGCAGTTCTCAAGAATCACTGTAGAATGTTCTAGCTGTATAGGCAACATCGTGATCCAGAGAGGAAGTGGCTGGAATCTCCAAGGCTGTGCTCCAGGTCTGCCAGAACAAAAGGTCATCTAATGCTTTAATCCAGTGAGTCACTTTACCCTCAGGATCTAAACTCAGCAAGAGGGGGGAGGGGAGTTGATTCCCCAGGTCCCTCAGTTTCCTCAGCTGTGAAGTGGGGAACTGGAAGATGAGATTCCAAACATCCTTGGCAGCCCGTGAGCCTTAGGCTGCCAACTGGAATGAATGAGAAGCATCTAAAGTCCCTTGCTGACCTCTGCGCCTACCTTGTGTGCACTTAGCCAACTCACGGTGAACCTGCTTCCAGCATACTCTCTCTCCAGACCCACTAGCTCAACACACAGGCTGGTAAGAGGAGTTCCTGAGACAGAGCTCTTATAATCTGTATTTATTGTTCTTTCCTCCTCTCATTAATCTTCATAGTCATATGTTGCCTAATTACATGCAGATCGTGGGGCTGGAGAAAGGGGAAATCCCTGTGCCATGCTCCGTGACCCCCATCCTGATGCCTACCTTAGTAGTTTCTACACCTCAGAGCCAACGGGGAGGAGAGTTAGCGAACGGTGGGGCAGGCTTAATAAGGAGCAGTATGCGGGAAAGCTCAGGTGAATTCTAGCCCCCATTAGTAACTGTGAAGTCCCAATTCTCCTGTGCACATGGGGACATTTCAGTGCGGACATACACCTCCTACTCGTGAGTGCAAAACCTTTTACACAGAGGACTTCCAAACCATACTGACGAAAAAGATCATCCATGTAGAGGTCACATTTCTACACAATACTAAAAAGGGTGGTTTTTCACCTTTCTTATGCCAATTAATGCTAAGTGTCCACTGGCCTGTGACAACACTAGCCCTCTGCGTTGTCTTTGGCCTCATGTCTCCTTCAGCTTCCTGGCCCCGCGCAGCCACCTGCACGCCGCGCCCAGCAGCTTCTCACAAAGCCACACGGTGCCCAGAGCGAGACCCAGCAGGAACCCAGCACGTCCAGCTGGAGCCGCTCATACCAGGGCTGCTGGAAGGCGCGGGGTTTGAGGTGCGCAGCGCCCCCTGTCGATCCAGCCCACCAGCCGCTGGGCGGGGCTCAAGGGGTGGGAGCGCCTGATGACGCTGGCGGCCACCGCCGCGGACTTGTACCTGTTGGCGGAGACAGAGGGGCGCGTTACCGATGTGATGTCCTCAGACTGAGAATGTGTAATTCTTTCCTATTTGATGCTCTGAAGACTGCGTGTCAAGGACAATTTATTGGTCTGACTCTGCAATAGTCTAGCCGGGTCCCCTTGAAAACTTCAACAGCGATACCCGTGTGCCAAAATGCAAGCTTCTTGCTAAAAGTGCCAAACTATTTAAAAGTGACTCAGTTGGCAAAGACTAGTCCCTACTCCAAGGAAGTTTACAGGAAATTACATGATATAATTATTATAAGTACATGTGGACACAGAGCACCTAACTTTATGCCAGTGTCTAGACTGGGAAAAATAGGTCACTCTGTGCCGGGTCACTACAAGGCCTGCACTTTCCAGCACCATTAAAGAATCATGTTACCCCTGGCTAACTTCCTAAACTACAGGCTGCGTATTTGCACCACAAACTTAATACTATCTAGTGCTTGATTGAATTCTTTGCTGTCACCATCTTAAAGATCTAAAACTTTACAACAAGAAATCCTACACTTTCATTTTACACCAGGTCCCACAAATTATGAAGTCAGTCAAGGTGGTGCACAATGTCTGGAGACCATCACAGCAAAGAATGACTCCTTCCCAGAGGACTGTGGATCATGGCCGGTTTGGGTCTGAGATTTTCAGAAATCCAGTGAATGCTATGAACTCCTTCTTCAGTAAATGAACATTCACAACACACGAAATTGCAAATATATACAAACGTTCTAGAGATACTGACACCTGAAACATAATATCTGTTCTAGGATTAAGAACAATGAGACATGTGGGTTTTTTTTCAGTCATTCAACTGAAAGTGCTTGCGTTGCTCCTAAGGCAAGCTTTGAGGATTATGTCCTTGAATTTCAATTAGTTATTTAGTCCTCCTTAGTTATAAGAAAGACAATGTATATTTGTGTCTTCACGTGAGGTTATTCATTGTTCTGGATAAGCAGTTAATTTCCAGGAGGTCACTGACTCATTTTCTGTGCTCACTTGACCAAAACCCAGTAGCCACTCACTTTATGGCAGGCTCTGTGCCAGGCACTGGGAACACAGTAGAAAACAAGAGACACACGCTGGTGTAGTCATGAAGAGTAATATTCTCCTCTCTCTGGTGTAGGGGGACAGATAATAAAACCTAAGCAAATGGGGTAACTACAGACTCTAAGAAGTGTTAAGAAAGAAAAAGTATAGTTGGGCTAGGAGGGAGAAGAGGCCACCTAGGACAGTCTGAGATGAACTCTATCAACACTGGAGCTGGAGATGAGATGGGAGGTCAGGAAGAGCCCTCGGTGAAGACCAGGAAAGGCGTGTTAGCCCAAAACCAAACACCAATGGGGAGGAAGACTGGAGCACTTAGAGAACAGAAGGACAACATCCTGCCTCCGTGGGGATTCCCCTGGGAGAACCCCAAATATGAGAGCTCTCAAAGAGCCCCTGTTTGTGTAGTTTAGGTTCTCTAAGCCCAAACGGGAGAAAATTATTCTCAGCATTTGACTAAAATTGCTCTACTGTTGCTAGCAGAGGACATAGGTCAGAGTTGGCATCATTGGCATCACACACATGCTATCTCATGTCCTGGAAAATACAGTTTTCATTGAAAACAGGCCCTCCAATGTCGTTAGTGTTTATGTCTTCACTCCGCCTAGGGGAGCACATCCCAGAGAATGACATGCCTCTTGTCTTCTATGATTTGTTTCATCTTCAGAGCCAATGTCTTTGCCTTGAGCTCCTTTAACTGAATAGAGATACCAATCTTTTTGGCTTCTACTCGAACCATATTTTCAGGCTGGTCTCCAAAGATAGGGATGCCCACCAAGGGCACACCATGCTGGATGGCCTCCATGATGCTGTTCTGCCCGCCATGGGTGACAAACAGATGGATCTGGGGGTGAGCTGTTGCAAAGAAGAAAAGAGAGTGAAATTCAGATTGTAAAGTTTCAGAACACCCAGCAGGGCAGAGAGAGTGGAAGAAAATGTCATAGGGATCCAGGGTGTGTTGGGACCATTTTTACAATGACATAACTTGGGGCACATCCACGGAAGCAGTTCTAAGATACAAGATTCCATGGCTTGCCCTTGTATAAAGGCTTCACAAAAGCCAGGTAAGTCTGGGAACCTGAAGAATTCTATTGAGAAGAAGGGTGTGCAAGCTAAATATCTCTATCCCTCCATCCTGCCTCCCTGTGCCTCTCTTTCTCTCATGTCTTTTCGCTCTGCACACTTCTTTTGCCCTCTGTCTCTACCTACCCAGTCTGTTTGTCTTGAGCTCTCTCTTATCCTTTGACAACAATTTCCTTTTCTTTGACTCCTGATTCATTCATTGACATTACAAGTCATCACCCATAGAATCTGTACTGATATGGTAGACTAAATTATGTCAGAAGCCCCTTGAAAGCAGAGATTGGACCCAACACCTCAGTTTGTCCATGTTCTGTCCCTCCATCCCAGCAGTGTTTGGAGCTAACTAATAAGATCATTATCATAAAGAGTACATCTAAACCTGCAATGTGGATCAGATTCTCTTTGTCTCCTCTTAGAAATGAGAATCATTGGCTCCACTGCAGAATTGAAGAAATACATTTGCAGAAGATGGACAAGGAATCTGTTTCTTAAATGTTCAGGTGATCTTGACCCATATCTTGGTTATGGGCCTCTGCTCTGCTCAGTGCTGAGCAGGGAGATGTCTCTAACAAACAGTGCTGAGAGCACAGGTAACCTACTGGGAGAGGAGGAACTCTCTGGACCAGACAATTGGTGACCAGATAGCCAGCTGTGAGGTTGCTAAGCTTGGCAGTAGGGTATGTTGGCACATCCTAAACTAATCACTGGCATCAGCATTGTGAAGCTTGAGCTGTTCAGACCCTCCTTAGATCCAGAGGATGCATCTATGTGTGGGTGTGTGTTTGTCTAGTCACATGTGGTTGAATTGCTGCTCACAAAGCCACTAAAAAGAGTGGCAGTATCCCTCCCACCCCTGTGTATAGTCTCAGAGTTCACAGGTTGTCTTGCCTTTTTGGTGACCTCATCCAAGACTAAATGCACTGTGGTTAAGGGGACTTGACAGGAACTTCACCTCTGCCTGCAACCATCAGGCCGGGAGTAGAGAAGAAGGCAAGGTGGCTGTCTTAGCTTATGATCCCGTTGGAAGCACACTCTGATTCCCCATACTTCTGACTGATGACTCCTTCCTGCCCTCTGCAGCCTTACCTGAACCTATAGGCAGCTCCTTCTCAGGCTGGGATGAATGACCAGCTATAGGTCAGGGTTCTGATGACCCCAGAGACAGGACAATGGAAAAAGAGGAGCAATCCTGGACAACCCTTACCCAGGAGGTCGCTCTGAGGAAGCCACTCCATGAGTTTCACATTTACGGCCACAGTGACATCTTTGGGCCACTGGGAATGCTTACACCTCCATATCACCCCTTGAGGGAGGTGGGCAAAGGCACTGTTCATCTCCTTAAGGACTTCCTTGAAGCTATCGATGTTTACCATGGAGCCCATAGTCACCAGCACAAAACCAGAGTCCCCAAACTTGGCAATGAAGTTCTCCAAGTCCTAGAGAGAGATAACAAAGCAAAAACGCAACAGGACTCCTTGTGAAAGCCTCAGCTACTGCAAAATGAAACTCACACTGTTCCTTATTCACTGACATAAACTCTCACCAGAGTCTCTCACTGGTGCCTTGACCTCACCGTCCCGAAACAACTATTATGGCCTCTGGGACAGCTCAGCCTCCACTGCACCGTCCACCCATGTCCATTGTGTGGGTGAGAACATTTCTCTTCTTTCAAACCCTGACCCCAGCTTCAGGGCTATTCTGTTCCTTCTCCCACTATATGTTCAGGGGTGTTGGGGACATTGTATAGAATCAGTCACTTGGGAATTTCCCAAGGCCAGAGGTGATGGTGTCTGGAAGAGCAGGAGTGTAGGGGCCGGGCCCAATATGGAGAGTGGGCTTCTGGAGGCTGGACTAGAAGGTGGGAGAACATCACTGTTGCCAGCAGAGTTGGGGGCAGAATGGAGTAAGGCTCCTCCTTACCCCACAAATCAGTCAGCGTTCATGCATCCCATGTTCTAGCCACTGACCCTGGTACATATTTCTCCCTCCACCTCAGTGCTTCACCCCTATGACTGCAAATGATAACCCCATGGGAAGGTTTGAACAAAGCAGCAATGCCCAGAACCGAAGAGAAACCCAAGTAGGGTGTGTCTTACAGGCCCTGGGCGGTTCTTAAGGAAGGTTGTCTCTACTGTCTGCACTGTGGCTTTAACACATTTTGTCAATTCTTGCTTCCAAATGTTTCTTCAACCCTGATTCTCTCTGCACGTCTGCAGCTCCCCAAGCTCCCACTCTAGGAGTCCAGCCTCTAGTGGATTCTGCCCAACACATCACTGTCTGATTGACCACTGTAAAAGAGCACTTTAAAACAGCCTTGTCATCCTTTCTCTAACTACAAACTCAACCTTAACCTGCTATATAAAAATTGGAAAATGCAGAGAAGAAAAATTTCCTTTAGAAAAAGCAATTGTTGACTCACAAACATTCCAGCCCTCTCTTGCCTTTATCATTCTCAAAATTTCTTCCTTCTGCTCTGAGGCCCAGGCCTGCCCCACCCTCCTGACAGCAAAAGCCTCTGCTAAATTCCCAGGGCTTCACTTGAGCAATAGTCCAGTCAAGCCACAGCTGCACAGGGATCCCAGACACAGGGCCATCTCACTTCTGCCTCCTCACTGGGCTCTGCTATCTCTACCTGGGGGGTGGGGGAAGTCCCTCCCAGCTTCTCTCCTTAAAGCTCCTGCCACCAACACAAAGCCGATCTCTCCCAGGATCGTTCCCCAGCTCTTCCGGCTCACTCAGTGTGAGGTGGTGCAGGAGAGAAGCCACTTCGGTGCCTTTAAGTCCCAGGGCAAGTCCAGGCCCTTGGGGCCTCTCAATTGCATGGTGCTGGAAAGATCACTTACGTCACCTGATTCCATGTCTCCTTTATAAAAATGGAAAGGATAACACCTACGGGGGTAGGATGTGATATGTGATAACTTCTGCATAGTGGCAATCCAGCTCTCACAGGCAACAAGCAGCTAATTAGTCTTAGCTCTCCTTCTTTCTAGAACCTTCTACAGCAATGGCTCTGAGTCTAAGCAGCATAATCACCAAGGCAATGTTCACAAATAATAGTGGCTTGTGCCTACCCCAGACAAATCGGGTCAGAAGGTCTAGGTGGAGACAAGAGCCGCACTCTCTAGGCAGGAGACACTGGGATGACACTTTTCTAGCTGTCACTCAGCCCCATGTACTCTCACATGCTGACGAGTCAGCATTGTGACAACACAACTCTCATAGTGTTGTCAGTCAGTAACTCATCTCCGGAAATATTAATGCATGTACTGAGCACGAACTGCATATTTATTCTGCTCTTGGTTACACAAAATGCAAATGAAAATAGTACCTTTCATAAAGTGCTCATTGCACTGAGGCGAGGAATACACTGAAGCAGGGGCAGAGCCATGGGTGGAAAGCTCAATCACAGGCCTCTGCGGGCCACACACTGCACTTGCACAGCCCTGGGGGGAGAACTTCCTTACACAGCAGGCCCTAGTGCCTCCCTGCCCAGCCCTGGCCCTGTCTCAGGATGACCCTGACAGGAGGCAGCCACCAACCACGTGCTAAAAGCCTCAGCCTGAATTCTAAATTGAAAGCTAAGGGTTTACTTACTTGTGGTACTGGGTTAGTAGGTTTGGCCATTAAGCCTCCAACATAGGCAGTGTTGGGAAGTAGGGGCCGGGCAAAATCAAAGGCAAAGTCAGAATTAACGAACCACAGCTCTGCTTTCAGTAGAAGATGAGACAGAACCGACCTGGAGCCTTCTGGGAAGTGCTCCTTGAGGGTGTTGTCAAACACAGACTGAACTTGCCATTGTCGCCTGGAGAAAGTGAAGAAAGTCAAGAAGTTCCTCACTCGGCACCAGAAGTCCATGTGGTCAGTTAACAAGGAGCTGCACACTGGAACATAAGACAAGGGGCTTGGGAGCCCAAAGTCCACAATGGCAAATGAGGTGGTGAGAATGGACACAAACGGCTTCCTAAGCTTCTCAGTGATTAGGAAAGGACAGTAGTCAAAACTTTCAATTATCACCAGCTCGAAGTTCTCATTCTTCAAGGAATCCATGATAACCCTTCTGCTTAGCAAATGACTGCACTGAAACCCTAGTTGTTCCTTCACCTTCAATAAGTTTTCAAATATTCCTCTGTAAGAAAGAAAATGCATGATGAATAGTCAGAGAAAGTATTAAATTCACATTATTTAAAAGAATTTTGAGATACAGAGGAAATATTCCAGGGAAACAAGAACATACCTAGCAGGGCCCACACATTCAACCAGGTTCCCTCCAATACCCTTCTCCATGGTCATTCTGGTTCAGATGTTTCTGCTCCCTTGAGTATACCAGTCTGCTTCACCCAGATCAAAATCCCATCCATCATCAAAGCCAAGTCATATCCTTTCTACTCTGGATATTATCTCTGACTATGTGTCTCCTTGATAAATTCCGTGGTGCTCTGTTTAACCTTCCTTATTATGCACTGACTGTTTATGTGATTATCTTGCTTACTCATCTAAACCTGTAGGAAACTCGATGATAGAGTTTATCAATGTTGATGACATATGGGTTTTATAAATGATTGCATGTTTGTGTATGAGACATTGTCTTACCCAGGAAACACTTTGATCATACATGTATTAGTGCAAAAAATCTTAGCTAAAAAGGAGGATTTCAACTTTCTTTCTTTTTTTTTCAGTTTTGGCTGAGGCTGGGTTTGAACCGGCCACCTCTGGCATATGGGGCCCTACACCTTCAAGCCACAGGCATCACCCTAATTTCAACTTTCTATATCTAAAAGTTAGCAGAAAAAGCCAAAACTAAAAACAACCTTGTTTTGAAACATATTATTAGCCTTCCTCCCTCAATGCACATTGTAGTATTCAGAGAAGAAAATGCCAAACCTTTGTGACAATTAAGACTTGGCTATGGTGTTACTTCAGAGACCTTCCTTCCTACAATGCTTTTCCATTATTCCATACAAAGAATATGATTCTGTTTTACAGCACGCTAAGAAAATAGATGAGGATGCCCAAGCCAGTCATAGATGCCAGGGCTCTAGATATCAGGGGCCTGCTGGCTGCTTAGAAGACAGGGCCTGTAACCTACAGGTGCCTACACCACTGCCCTTCATTTTCAGAATCCCCCAAAGCTCTGAATTTATTAGAAAGAAGCGAATCTTTGCCTTTACGACCAGCTTCAAGTCAAACAGTGAAAGTCATTGGCTAAAATCATCCTCTGTTGTATATTTTTTAAACATTTGTATAACTAAGGAATGACTGCCAAATATTTAGGATAATTTCAGTAAAGTGAAAACATCTTTAAAATAGATTGTGTTGATTATATTTAAAAATAAACTAGTAAATTTTAAAATGTTAAGAATTTATTATTTCTTACACCAGTCCTAAGAAATATTAAACTGGAGGAGAAGAGACAAGACCCCCTTAAAATGTATAACTCACTACGTAAAATAATATAGTCTGTGTCAAACAGGTGGGTAAGATCAGATCTATAGAGGAGGATAAGTGGTCTCCCAAACTCAGTGAGGAAGAAGGATTTGTGGAAAACTTTAGATTTGAGAGTCATCTTAATTACATAGTGGAATGTGCAAAGAAAAAAGAGAGGTTAAGGCACTATAATTAACCAAGGTAGGCATAGATTTCTCTCTTTCCTCTTTTATTTTTCCAAGATTAAAACATTATTTGTTCCTTTTCATTCTAGATGAAGCAAAACTAGTTAGTTTTTGTGTCTTATTTTGTATCAGGCTAGTTACTTTATACATCAAAAGGGTTTGATGGCCAACCTTCAACTTCTACAAAAGCAATATTCGTAAGTCTTCTCTGTATTTTTAAGTATATCTGAAGAGAAGGGAGGAAAATAAGAGGGGGGAAAGTGGCTCAAATTTCCCCCATCAACAATCAGAAACTGAGGGATATAGCCTCTGTCGAAGTTGAGGAAATTACACACAAAGTTTGTAGATGAGGTGTTGGAAAGAAGTCCCAGAAAGAAAACCTTTCACTTTGTACAGAAATACATTCATGCTCATAGCATAAGAACAAAAGAACAGAGTCAGGAAGAATTCCAGTGACTCTACCAGATCCACCCACCTATCAATCATCTAGCCACCTTTCCATACAGCCTTCTACATATCCATCCATCCATCCATCCCTTTATCTTATCCTCATTCCAAATTTCCATTCATCCATTCATCCATCCATCCATCCATCCATCCAGTCTTTGTATTAAAGAATTAAAAAAACTACCTGCCATTGAAAGCTTCTTCTATAAAGAAATCGAAACTCTTATTAAATTCTCTTTGATGATCTTCAGGTGGAAGCCAACTGATAACTTGGAATGATTTTTCCTCCTCTTTAAAATCTAAGAGAAGAGAAATAGGTTAAAGAAAAGTAAGTATGCCCACAACATGGTAACATTAGCAAAACAATATCAAAATTTGTTTATTCCAATAATTTTATATTCATTTGAATGTTTGCTGTCAGGTGTTTTTATCTTTTGCTGCTTTCTTATTCATTCAGTCTTATACATTGTTGACATTTATTGAGATCCCTACAATGATTGATGATTTTTGTTTTCAGCTTAAAGTGACAACAGTTTCCAAATAAAGATACAGCTGTTTGTCTCTTTTACAGGTAAGATAACAAAGGCTAATTTAGCGAAAGATAATCCGTCAGATTTGCACACATAGAAAATAGCAGACTTTGTATTCGTATTTCAATATAGTAGAGGTCTATTGATTCCAGAGCCTCTCTTCTTTCTGTTTTAGAAAAATATATATTTTTTATTACTAAAATGATAGACTCAAATAATTGTTAATATAGTTGGAAAGTACTAATAGGCTTAATTAATAATAGTTCCCCTACACCCGTAATTACCAGCCTGGCCCCTTCCCCATTATCTGGTATAATAAAGTCTGACTTCATTTTGGATGTTTGACTCTTGACAGGCTTCAAACCCTATTCCCTTCCCCTTTCTGGGCTTTGTCTGGGCAAACCAGTAAGAAAATCTACATGCACTTTCCCTCTTAGTCGTGGTAGGAGTGTCAAACCATGCAAGTCGGGCCAGCAGCAGGGACCCTCAGCCCGTCTCAACTCCTCCTCACAATAAACACTTAAGCCATTCATCCCTCCCTGCTCTAAAGCCATTTTTCAGACTTACTTGGAGGCTTGTCCTACTTTTCTGAAAAAGCCCCATTCTGTGAGTGATAAACCTTTCGTGTCTTCTTAATTCATGTGTGCTTTCAGTTGATAATATTCAAACTAAATTTTATATAGGGGTTGGAGGTAGATTAAGACACAGTCACATTTTAAGACCCCCATACCCAATATCATGGAAGTTACAAACGGAGTAACCAGCAAATACTTATCAGTCATTGCTTTGGCTATTTTGTTCTCTTCTGTGCCTATTTCATCAGGGTTTGTCTTCACCTAGGAGAGAGCACAATACCCCTGCAACTAGTTTCCCGTGGCATACTTCAACAGCCCTATGGCCCGTGCCAGTGAGATCGTGGCATTCAGCTTTCTCCAGGAGTACAAACATGACCTTACACTGAGAACGTCCTCCTCTATGGAGATTCATTTAACACACTTATTCAAGACACAAAACCATTCACAGTAGGCTTAAAAGAGGAATAGCCATTGCCCCACACAAAGAATAAGACTTAGCATCTCAGTTAAGTCCCAGAGAATTTGATCAGCTAGAGGCCTCTCCATCCCTGGCACTATCTTAGAAACAACTACTGAGTCTGCCTTCCCCCATAGTGTTGCAAGCCCAACATCTTTTAGGCCTTTTCACGTTCTAAAGATAACGTAGTCCTCATTTATAAATTTTACTTAAGTCCATTTATGCCTATTACTCGAAAATCAGCCCATTTGGAACATGGACTCCTGTAATAAAAAGCTCTAAAATCCACACAGATTGTAATAAAATAGACTCTTCTCTTGGTACCGCCAGAGACAACTTCACATAAAGGCTTCCCCAACCTTCTCTCATGCCTCCTAGAGTCTTCATGATGACTCATCATGGCTGTATTAGTTTCCTATTGCTGCTGTAACAACCTGCTACAAACTTAATGGCTTCACAACACAAATGTATTTATTATCTAGAGTCGGAAGTCCAAAATGAGTCTCATTAGAATAAAATCATATTTGGATAGGGCTAAAGGCTCTAAGGGGAAATCCAGTCTCTTGTCTTTTTCATCTGCTAAAGGCTGTCTGCATCCCTGGCTCACAGCTCCATTCCAATGGGCAGTCATATCACTCTAGTTTTTTTCTTTCATCATTATGTCTTTTATGATTCCCTTATCCCCTTCTTTTTTTTTAATTGTCTTCTTTTGTTATTTTTTCCATTTTTTTTTTTTTTTTAGAATTTCAGGTTATATGAGGGTACATACCATTAGATTATATTGTTTGCATTTGTAAGGTAGAGTTCAACTTGTAGTTGTAGTGGGTGTCCTTCACCCAGGGAGTGTGATATATACCTGCACATTATTCTCACTGGGAAGAAACCCACTGACTCCTGTCTCCTTCCCCTACTCTTGAATTTAATTGAGTTTTTCTCTCATGTGAATATGTTATTAATTACGAGTTCCAAGTTTGTACTAAGTATATGTGATGCTTGTTTTTCCATTCTTGTGATAGTGTACTTAGGAAAGTGCTACAAATCCATCCAAGTTGTAACAAAAGATACAAAATCTCCCTCTTTTTATGCCAGAATAGTATTCCATGGTATATATATACCATAGTTTATTAATCCATTTATGCGTTGAAGGGCATTTGGGTTGTTTCCACATCTTTGCAACTATTTAGGCTGCTATAAACATTCAAGTGCATATGTCTCTATGATAAAATGATCTTTTGGGCAGATACCTAGTGATGGGATTGCAGGATCAAATGGGAGGTCTACTTATAGTTCTTTGAGGGCTCTTCTTTCCATAAAGGCTGTACTAGTTTGCCATCCGACAAACAGTGCTCTTCTCTCTGTACCCATGCCAGCATCTGTTGGTTTGGGACCTTGTGATGTGGGACATTCTCATTTGGGTTAGGTGCCATCTCAAAGTGGTTTGATTTGCATTTCTCTAATAATTAGAAATGACAGGCATTTTTTCATGAGTTTGTTGGTCATTTGTCCTCATGAGAAAAGATTCTGTTCATGTCTCTTGTCCAGACTTTAATGGGTTTGTTTGGCTCCTTCTTTGTTGATTTGCCTGAGTTCTGTGTAGATTCTGGTTGTTAACCCTTAGTCAGATATGTAGCATGCAAATATCTTCTCCCATTCTGAATGTTGTTTTGCTTTGTTGATTGTGTTCTTATCTTCTTTGCTGTGCAGAAACTTTTTAACTTGATTGATACAGTGTCTCCCTCTGTCACCACAGGCTGGAGTTCCATGACATTGTCACAGCTCACTGCAACCTTAAATTCTTGGGCTGAAGCTGCCTTCTAGACACACACCCCCATGCCCAGATAATTTTTTGTAGGGACAAGGTCTTCCTTTTTCGCTCAGGCTGGTCTTGAACTCCTGGAATCAAGCTATCCTCCCATCTTGATCTCCCAAAGTGCTGGATTACAGGTATGAGACAACATGCCCAGCTAACTCTTCTTTTATAAGAACTCCTGTTATTACATTGTACATATCTGGATAATCCAGGATAATCCTCCTATCTCAAAAATTCTTATATTACTCACATCTGCAATGTTTCTTTGAATACCTAAGAATGCACATTCATAGAGTCCAGAGATTAGGACATGGATATTCTTGAACGGGCATTAGGTGCCTACCACAGATTGGTCTCTAATCCCAAACATTTATGTACATCCCACATGGAATTAAAATACATTCATCTCATCCCAACATCCCCCCAAAATATCAAACAATTAAATCATCAACTCAAAGTGAAAAAAACTCATCTAAATCTCATCAGCTGAAGTCTCAAATCATGTCATCCACATAATTTAAATCACACAGGTTAGAGTCCAGGGGCAAAATTGCTCTTCATCAGTGGATCTATAAAACTAGGAAATTAGCTATCTTCTCCCCAAAACCCAAGGTGGAACAGGTACAGGATACTAGTTATAGAAATTATTATTTAAATAAGAACAAAACAGAAGAATAAAAATGAGTCAAGAGAAATTTTCGCACCCATTGGGAACAGACTGGGAATAATCCTCTGGTCTACAGTTCAGCCCTACACATTTGCAGCTCTGCCCTCTGGGTCACTGCTTTACCCTCAGAGTTATTCTTTCCTTTTCCATGAAGCGTAGCATGTGTTTGCAGCTGACTAGGGATCACCTGTCTTCTACTTACAGAATTTTGGAAGTCCAACAGGTTTCTTTCCGGTCATTCTCTCTCTCTGTTTTCTCCATCCAAATTTGCAGTGGTTTTTGCTAGCAAAAAAATTCTCATATACGTGGCAGATTTCCTGTGTATTTTATAAAAATTAACTTCACTAGATAGAGGGTACATAGAATTCATCTAGATAATCTCATCCCTATTTTTAACTTCTGCCACTATGGGTAAAGGGATCCATGAGTCAACTCCTAACTGCAGGACAGATTTCTGGGTGGCCTTGGTCTGACCCTGCTTCTCTCTCACCTTTCTAACATAACGTTTTCAAAAATAACTAAATTATGCTGAATATAACTGTTAAGATAGAGAGGGACTGATTCACATTCCGGTCCCCAACAGAAGCAAGTTGTCCTTCCACGCTTTAGTCCAGTGTGACATGTTTCCCCAGAGTATAAATCCCGGCTGGGCTGCTTTTCATGGTCCTTTGTCTACAATGCCAATGGGGATGCACACTGGAGACTCCATTTGACCCAGGCAGCTTTCTGAGCCTTGAAGGACCAGCTGACAATGAATCCTAGGCTTCTGTTGCCCCTGGCCGGCCATCTATAAGTAATGAATCCACCTCGCATAACTCGTATAATTGTCTTACTAAACTTAAACAAATTGCTAACCAGTACACAGCGAACCTTATGCACACTAACCCATGGGTGGGGAACCTGCAGTCTAATGCTACATGTGGCCTTCTAGGTCCTTCTAGACCTTTTGATTTAATCGACATTTTGTCAAAGTCTTTTTATTAATAAGTTTTTGTCTGTCTTTTATATATATATATTTTTTTTTTATTTTTTTTTTGAGACAGAGCCTCAAGCTGTCACCCTGGATGGAGTCCTATGGCATCACAGCTCACAGCAACCTCCAATTCCTGGGCTCAAGCGACTCTCCTGCCTCCATCTCCCAAGTAGCTGGGACTACAGGAGCCCACTACAACACCTGGACATTTTTTGGTTGCAGCCGTCATTGTTGTTTGGTGGGCCCAGGCTGGATTCAAACCTGTCAGCTCAGGTGTACGTGGCTGGCGCCTTAGCCCGTTGAGCCACAGGTGTCAAGCCTATCTTCTATATTTTTATTTCTCAAATGAATGTATTTAAAATACCAAAGAATAAGATAAGCTTCTCAGATAGACTGGCACACCATACAACATTTGTAAGTCATAACTCCTTGGGCTGTGCCTGTGGCTCAAGGAGTAGGGTGCCAGCCCCATATACCAGAGGTGGCAGGTTCAAACCTGGCCCTGGCCAAAAACTGCAAAATAAAAAAATAAAAGGTAAACCAAAACTCCTGACAGCTGCTGCACTCAGGATTTAGTTGCAGCTTATGCTGGCACCACTACCATATGAGTCTGCTTGGTGAAAGTTTATGGGAGTTGAGTACACCAGTCTGTTATCAGCTTTTGACAATAGTCCATTGTGTTTCTGTTTGAAGTGAAATTTGTGAATAGTTGCATCATCTGACAATATTTTTCAATTGGGTCTGCTTAACTGCCTGTTATATTAAAGACCAAGAAAATACTAAAGGAAAAAAACTTTTTTTTTGAGACAGAGTCTCACTTTGTTGCTCTGGGTAGAGAGCCATGGGGTCACAGCTTACAGCGACCTTAAACTCTTGGGTTTAAGCGATTCTCTTGCCTTAGCCTCCCTAGTAGCTGGGACTACAGGTGCCTGCCACAATGCCCAGCTATTCTTTTTGTTGCAATTCTCATTGCTGTTTTAGCTGGCCAGGGCCAGGTTCGAACCTGCCACCCTCGGTATATGAGGCTGGCACCCTACCCACTAAGCTACAGGCACCACTCCGGAAAAAAAAACTTTTTTTAATAAGGATTGGAAATTGCAATATTATCTTGTTTCTGCTAAAGATAAGATGATTCGATTGCTTTTTAACACAGCTATATCAACATTTTAAAAAGTCAATACTCATCAGCATTATTACATGCATAAGAACCACAAATAATTTAAATTAGCAAGAGAGGTACAGAACATCACATTGCAGAAATTAAAAGATGAAAAGTAAAAGCAAAGACAATTATTTCAAGCAGCAATAAGACCTGGAAATAATGCTACTGACCCAAATTATAAAGTAGTTTAGATACTCAGGAAAAAAGGGCCATTCACTGATATAGAAATCGTGGAAGAATGCAGTGCCCAAGTTGTAGGATGCTGAGGCCCCAACAATGTTTCAAAGTGCAAACAACTGCCTCTTTCAGGGAGAACCAAGCTTATCAGCAGCATGAATTAGCCTTCAATTTAACAGAATAACTTCAGGTAATACTTCAAAAGGAAAGCATACATTTTTCAATTGCTTTGGATAATTCAACATGGTGCAGCTTTTATACTTCATTTAAGTCATAACAGAAGATTTTCTTTGCTACAAAGAATTGCTTTGTCATATACATTTTTTGAAAAATAGAATAATTTTTGAAAATTATTCCATCTATATTTAATTTTTTTGATTAACATAAGGATACATACAATTAGGTTACATTGTGCATTTTTGTTAGGAAAAGCCAAATTACATTTAAGTCCTTCACCCAGGAGGTGTGCCATATGCCCATTGTACCCATTAAATGAAAGCTTACTAAGCCTCTTTTCTCCCTCTTCTCCTCTCCCCTTCTTGAATTTAATTGTATTGTTTCTTTCAAGTGATTCTGTAGTTGTTCATCTACTAGTTTCAAATTAGTAGAAGATTTGAAACCACCTGGGTGGAGTCGAAGATTAGAAGATTCTTCGACTCCACCCAGGTAAATGCAAAAGATACAAAGTCTATCTTTTTATGGTTGAATAGTAGTCCATGGTATACACATACTATCATCAATTAATCCAAAAGATATATTGCAAAGTATGCCATAGTTATCCTCCAGAAATGGGGCACTGCCTTTATTTAAAGTCCTTACAACATCTAGCAGGAATCTCTCTTGGCACTTTGACTTGAGCAGAATAGGGCAGCACCTATCCTAATGTTACTATACATAGCTGGGGGTCATAGAGGATAATTTTATATTAGGCATATACAACCGTATGCTTTCTGTATATATATATGTATTACATACACTATGTCTATGCATAGAGTATGTATAAATATGCATAAAATATAGAGTAATTTAAAAACATAATTACATGCTTTGGCATTCTTGTGAATAGAACATAGGGAATAGCTATCTCAACAACTTTCAAAATACATGTCATGAAGTTGTACTGACTTTAATACATTTAGTGAGTATACATACAAACAGTGCACCTTCCATGACAGGAAAACATGAAGGGTTTATTGCACAGATTAAAAAAAGCATTAACAGATCCAAATGCTCTTATTTCTTCTCATTGTGCTTTGCATCAGCAAAATCTCTGTGCTAAAGCTACTCCTTTATGTGACACTTTGCAACATTATAAGTATGATTAACTATATTCATTCAAATGCAACATAGCATCATCAGATATGCATCATGCTAAAGTTGAACGATAAGATATTCAGTGTGGATTTGCCATATCATTCTGAACTGTGTTGCTGTCACAGGAAAAAGTCTTGGCCAAAATTTTATCTCTGTGAGAACAAATAGTTAAATTTTATGAAGAACAGAGTCAGCAATGTGAATTATTGAAAGAAGATTTCTTTAGGAATGAAACCCTTCTGTGTGCTCTCATGTCAAATCAAAATGACATTAATAATTCTTTGCAAGGGAAAACTAGGTCACTATAGTATATGTGCCAAAAAATCCAACCAATTTTTAAAATCTATCTTTTCTCAAAACTCTTCTTCTTCAAAAGAAAATGTCAGGTGAACATTTTCTCTAGTTAGCAAAGGTCACTGATGAGCAGGATGATATATGTGAATCATCTGAAGAACATACAGCTGTTATAAACCTATTAATTAGAGAATACAATGAAAGGTTCACTGACTTTAAGAACTGTGATATCACACTCAGCATTCCCACCTCACCTGGTTGATATCAACAAAGCACTAAAGAAATACAGATGGAATTGATTGAGCTGTCAGTAGATGACATTTTAAAGGCACTATTTGATGCTCAGAAGGTAATAACTTCAAATCAAAATACAGAAAAATGCAGTACAATACTCACACCTTCAGCAACATTCCTAAAAAATGCTTTCTTGATTTTCAACCTCTTAGTGCTATGAATCTATAATCTCCTACCTAACCCAAATCAAGATGCCCTTAAGGTCAAAAATGACTGATCCCATCTAGAGGATCAACTGAAACTGTGGGCCTCCATGCTGCAACCAGCTATTCAAATGCTTTCCAACAAAAAATAGACACAACAAAGTCATGAAAAAAATTGTTAATTTTACTATTAACAAATCATTTTAATTTTCAAAGTATTGGTAATTATTAAACATTAGTATTGGATTTTTTACAAAATAATGGGCATTTTTAAAAGTCTACCTAATTGAATTTTCTTGAATGTGGCCTTGTTTGATTATTGCTGAATTAACGAAGCCTTCCAACAAGAAAAGATTCCCCATTCTTGCACTAAGCTCTTCAGTAAGCCTCCGTGTGACTCAATACTCTCACCTTTTAGTCCTTCAGAGACAATAGCAAAAGGTTGTCCAGCCACACAACTGACTCTCTTTACAACAGAAAAGGATACACATGTTTTCTGACATTGAAACCTCTACTTTTAGAACCTTTATGATCCTAGTAGGCTAAGAATTTCCCAAAACATGAAGTTCCATTTTGCCTAATAGTTCTTTCCTCAATTTATCTCTTTCCTCTCACATTTTACTATGCACAGCAAGATGACTTCAACATGTATATTTTCACCCAAGTGTTTATGATTTATATAGTTTCTAAGACAATATAAATGTTCTCTATCATATTCCTTTCTTCCTTCTGAGTCATCTCTAGCAGACTTCTTAGCATCCACATTTCTAGTAACAGTCTGTTCAAGGCAGTCTAGGCTTGCTCTATATGTGCCTCAAATTCTTAGAGGCACTGCCAATCACCCACTCGTGATTCCCCATCTTAACTGAAGCAGTAATACATGTGAGTTTTAGACACTCTTGCTTCTTCAGTACCTTTACTGTTATTTTTGAAAGTTGTAAATAAACAGTATTGGAGAGCATACCCAAACTAGGAGTTAATAAATGATTCAAATATTTCATACACTGAATAGGGCATCTGTCAGGAATAATAACATAATCATATGTTTTCCTTCTTTGCAAACGTTTACTGGAGCTCTATTGAGGAAGTGAAGAATGTCACTGCTTCAAAGCTTCAGTGACATCTGTGATGAGCGACTATTGAAAGAAACCCTGGACCTCAAGACCTGGGAAGAACATGGAAGAAATTCCATGAATTCCTTTAATTTTCTATTGACTTTGGGATATGTGTATTTCTAGCTTTCAGTGATTTCTCACAGTTGATTGGAACTGCCTCAATTGTTTTCATCTAAAATTTTTATTTAACTTAAATTTTTTATTTAATTTTATTTCAATTCTTAAATGTAAGACATAATATATTAAAAATCTATATACTCCCACTGTTTAATCAGCTCTCTCATCAAGACAGATGCAAAGGAATGTAAATAATGATCAGTGAAGAATAGGAATTCTGACCCAAGAGAGATTAAAATGATTTTAAGCAGGGACTCAAAAAGATATTTGAATATCAAGACTCACAGACACATTATTCATGACAACCAAAAGGTGGAAATAACCCAAATGTCTATCCACAGATGAACAGATAAACAAAATGTGTTATATGCGTTGTCTAAATCTCAAGGGGGTTTCAGTCTAGAGGCAATTGCTAAAATGGTAGATTATATGTTATGTACATTTTACCACATCAAAAAATATAAAAATCAAATGGAAAAAACATTTTCCAAAGAAAAATTGATTTTAAAAGTCTAAACAATAAAGCCTGAGGTCATCTTCAAAATGTTCTAATATCTGAGTTTTGTTCCTCAAAAATGCTTGCTTTTGGATTTTGTAAAATTAAAAACAATACTTTCCAACATTTCCATATTGAGCAATCCAGAGTTTCAAGTTCTAAACCCACCCGAGTATGTCATTACCTGTCATGTGACCTTGAGCAAATCTTTTAAGTTCTCCCTGTTTCTGTTTCCTTGTGGGTCGACAGAGAAGAGTCGACACAATTTTTGAGCTTCCTTTTAGCTAAAATTCTTTGGATCCCATGACTCACTTAAGAATTTCTGACATCACTATGTACATACTGATGGGCAACCATTTACTTTTCAAGAATACGAGATCACCCCAATGATAGAATCTTACGGTTGCTGCATGATTAAGGGACTCCCTGAGAAATCTTCCTGAAATTTCAGATATCACAAAAAGAGAAAAGAGCAACGTCATATGTAAAAAGAGAAGTCATACTTATATATAAGAAAGAAGTGTTACATAAATATGGCCTAATATTTCATTCTATATATGAGGGCTTTCTGGAAAGTATCCAGCCATGTATGATGAAAACTTGAGACATACATGGCTGGATACTTTCTATACAGCCCTCATATGTGTAAGCCACTTTATGAAGTAGCAATTATTAAAGTAATGTATAATTACTTATACATTGCTTTAGTGTTGTGTGGAGGGTTGCTTGGGGTGGAGTAGAAGTCAAGTTAGAGAGAAAAGTATAGGAGTACAGAGTGTGGAGTCCTGGTAGACAGGGTTTAAGGAGCTTGCCAGTAGTTCACGTGCATACATATACAAATACCCATTTCACTCTTTTGATCAAATTATACTTTTAAAAACACTTTGCTAAGCTTTCCTTTGCAAAAGGAATTTTGCTCTTGGTAGCACTATGCAAGAATGAGTGAGAAAAAATACCTGACATCAAAGAATTTCCTCTCTGGTTAAGCATGGTGACATTGTGACCATGATCTTGCAGAATCTGAGACACCCAGTCCATCAGCAGATAATGGCTTCCACCTAGGAACAATGCACAACTTCAAGTCTGTAATGCTGAGAATACAGTGTCTGAAGTATGTAGGGTGATGAGTCAAGGAGAGAAAGGACAGGGAAAAAGTAAGTTTACTGTGAGTAGAAGATGACATTTGTCTCTTCATCTCTCTCTGGGTAGCTGCTAATCCCTTCAGCCAGATCATAGTACCCAAACCCTTAACCTGTGACAATCCTCCATCAGAGATTGCCACTTGTCATAGCCTCCCTGTCAGCGTGATGAGCTTCCTCATCGAAAGGTGTGCACTGCATTTTTACTGAGCCCTTATAAAGAGAGCCTGTATAAAAGAAGTAACTGCATCAGTGGAAACACAGGCATGTGTTGTGCTTGTCAGTATGAAGGGCTCCTAGCAGGCCATCAGTCAGAGCTGTTGCTTTTTCAAAATGCATGCTGCCATAGGAGATCGAAATACTAGGGTAAAAAATGAGTCTAAAACATGGCCTTTGGAATAGAAGGATTTAAAGCCACTCCTTGGAGCCAAACTCTTGAAGATTCAAATATATTTGGAAGGAAGCTTGTTCAATTTGGACCTAAATAGTGCTCAACATGTAATTAAGGCACATGGTTTGGGCATGTTGGATCCTAGTTGCACAAGAGACTAAGGATTCACTGATTCTAGGAAAATCCCACCATCCCAAAGAAAGAGAAACTTGATGCTTCAAAAGAGATCCAATTCTCATGACACCACTGTCTTCTTAGACCATACTCCAGCACAGAGCCTTTCCTTGAATCTAAGGTCTCAGCACCAGAGAAAGGCAGATCAAAAGAAGTTAATGGCTAATACCAAGAAATTGGGGCCGGGGTAGGAAGCAATGGAGAGTTAGAGAAGCAATGGGCAGCTCTGGTCATGACCCAGCTTCTCATACACAGACTTGTACATACTGAAGCAACAGGGGACTTATAAAGTCCATATTCCCTGCCCACTTTGCTCACATTTTAATCCATGTCTGGACAGGGAGCCAGGAAGAGATCCCTACAGAAACAGCCATACATGGTGGTCTAGGAGAGCCAAGCGGCATTATGGGGCAAAGGTGGGATTATAGCACCTCAGAAACTGGACCAGCTTCCTCTGAAGTCTGAGGAAGGGGGACAGTTTGCACCCAAGAAGTAAGGAAACTTTTGCTTCATTGCTACTGACAATCAGAAAGAAAAAAAAATTGGTGTCAAATGGACTTGCACAGTTTCTCAGTGATTTTAAAAAACACCACTGAAGAGGACTTCAGAGCAGAAGCTGTGGTGAGGATGGAATTGAGGTAAGAAACCCTGAGTTAAGGTTCTCCTGTGCCATCAGAGAGGCCAGATGTAGTCCTGCAAAAGGGACCCACAGCCCACTCCCCTGACCCTCAGGTGTCCTCTCAGGAAATCAAAGTAGGAACTGAAATAGATGATCTAATGCGAGGTCCTTCCAGCTCTATAATCCTGTCATCTGCGGAAGCTAGAGGTGATCTAATAGAGCCCATTATGGGTTGGAATGATGCCTTGCGGAGGTTCATCCTGGGATGGCCCATTTACCCACATGCAGTCAGGGGTGTCCAACCTGTGGCCCACAAGGCCAATTCAGATTACTTGAGAACTATTTTGCTTATCTGTGATGTCAGATCAGAAAAGTATGCATAGACCTTTTCTTTTACTCATCAGCTTTCATTAGTGTTTGTGTATCTACTGTGAGGCCCAAGACAATTGTTATTCTTCCAATGTGCAGCAGAAAAGAAAAAAGGTTGGACACCACTGACGTTTGTTTCTAATCCTTTATTTCCTTTGAAACAGAAGTCAAGGCAATAAAAATGAGCTGACAAACTGCAGAATGCACTATCCCATGGGTCCTCCAAAAACTTTCAGCAGCACAATTGAAAGAGGGTCCACAACATCCAGATGACCTGGGTCCTCCCTCTCCCTGTGCCCTTTTCCTCTCCATGAAAACACTCCATTGCCCCATCATGAAATGCCTTCTCTGAGCCACCTTTACTCCTGAAGGACACTCAGAAAATATGCAATGCTGTCCCGGGGGTGAGTTTCCCTGGCCTTGAAGAATCTGAAAATACTTGCCACAGTTTCTGCTGAAAGCTGCTGGGCACCCCCACCCCTAGAATTTAGGGTCAAGCCTCTGAACACCCCATCAGGTGCAGCAGAAGGCAGCCAGAGGCTCTGGCTCTGGGATGACTCTCAAACCTCTGGCACCAGCCTTGCGCAATGGGGATCGCACCCTGAATAGAAAGAGAGAGGAAAAGAGTTTGTGTTTTCTGCAAAACGATCTCGTGCCCACCCCCCGCCCCCATAGTAGAGGCCCTTCTCTGTCCCACAACTGTGTCGGCTTCTCTTTCCTCCAGTCTGGAACACAAGTCCAGGCTGGAAAATGACATGGAGGACCCTCTGGTCATGCACTCTCAGCCTGAGCCCTGGGGGCAAGGATAACTGTGCATATGCCATGCCTGTTGGATGTCACGGCCAAGAACTCACCCATGGTAGATACCGTCAGGATTTTGGCAGCCTCTGAGAGCAGGATCCCAGGGTAAAAGAAGCCCGCTAGAAGCAGCGCCCGCTGCCCAGCCATGCTATCTCTTGCAGAAGCCACGGAGCCCAGCCTGGGCTGTGCACCCTGTGCCCAGCTAGCGAACTCTGTGCTCCTCACTGTGAGCTTGGGAAGAGGTAAGCGACTGCTGCCTTCTGTCTGTCTCCTTTCTCAGGTGTGCCCCTCCTCCCTGGATGCTGCTCCATTGGGTAATGTGCTTCCCAAACCGCCAGCAGTCAGTAGGAGGGGTTGGTGAGCTGATCTTTAACCCTGCTCTCTCTGGGTAATCACGGCCCCCCCTGCCTGGGATATCCTGTGAACCAGGAATGGTTGGGACACTGATGACAGCTCCACCCACACCTGACCTGGCTCTCTTTTTGGATGCTGTCCTGAACTTCGGGCCCTGTACCTCCTCTCTAACTGCCTCCTCCTTTCCTCGTACTGCCCTCCCCATGCCCCGTTTTTCCAAAGACCTGCTTAAAATCTCTAGCTGGTGTCCTATGCTCAACCTTCCCGACATGGAATCCCCAAGGGAAATTGTTCTACCACTCCTAGACTCTCTCTCTGAGGACCTCTTTAGAAGGTAAGATTCAGGAAGACAGGCAGTGTCTTGACTCTAAAAGTCCAGATCTTTACCTGGAGGACTGAACTTCTAAGGTTGAGACCATTATTCTGAATGAGCATTATAAAATGGGACTGGGGACTTCTCATGAGCTCCCAAGCACAGGCAGAGGGGAATTTGTCCTATTACCGCGTCTAATGCTGGGCCAGGGGAGGGCAGGGATCACTCTGCCCAGTGGGCACCTTTTCCCTCAAACCAACACTGGCCTTAGGAAAGGCTTTCAGGGCAACTCTAAATGGGCAAAGGGTCACATCTACAGGGCAAAGTGGGCCCTTGAACTTTGTCTGTACTTTTACTGTTGCGGGTCTACAGATGTATTTTAGTTTGAATTGGAAGCATTACTTTCCTATACCTTTACAGTCCTCACATAGCCACGCCCATGGTGGATGGGGGTGGGGGGTAGGGAAAGGTTTACTAGGCATATCAGGGCTGCAGTATTATTATTATTATTATTATTATTATACTTGTATATATTATTATTATTGTACTTTCCATAATGCTTTTCCAAATAAAGGATTTGTTTGTTATCATACTCCAAGCTTTTCATTTATTCAACAGTTGTTTTGACAGTGAGCTATTATGGCTGGCATGGCTCTGCTGGGCAGACAGATGTCAAGTACACTGATAAATGAATGAGAAAGTAAGTTAATGGCAAATACTACTAAGAAAAATCAAACAGGGAAAGAGATAGGAAGGGCCAGGTAACAATTTTGCCAGCATTTTAGATAGCCTGATTCAAATGAATTCTAAGATATTATAGAAGTGTCAGAGATATTTGAACACAAAATTTCACAATATTCAGTAGTTACTGTTGCTTTGTGAAGGAATTGTATATTGCCATGATTATGTAAGAAATTCCTTGTCTTCTGAAATATCTACAAATGAACACTTATGATGTCTATAATTTACTTCAAAATAATTAGTGGTGAGGTGGGGGAGAGAAGCAAGCTCAGAAGTGGCTGTGAATACAAAGAAAACAGACTTGGCCAGGAGTTAGTAATCACTGACACTCAGTGCTGGACGTGAGGGAGTTCTATTTTTAATGAATGTTTTAAATTTTTGAATAAAAACTTTTTACAACACCCCTACTAGCATTCTATTTTTCTTTGTTATTATGGCAATTTGGGCTTAATACAATTTAAGGTCACATCCTTAGGTGAACAGACACTTCTAATTACAGTTTCAGGTACTATTCTTTCCCAGTGAAACTGTTCGTTTTCATCATGAAACACCACTTTTGTCTCTAGTTCACACTGTTCACCCAAAGTGTATTTTGTTTGATATTATTACTAACTATTCAGATTTTTATTATCCATTAGAATTATATGACCTATCTTTTCCTATGCTTTTATAATGAATCCACCTGCATCCCCACATTTTAGGTGTGTCTCTTGACAGAGCAGATTGATATTGTTAATCAAGTCTGTCAATCATTTATTTGAACTGGAGTGTATGGATTTAAATCTACCATGTTTGCATTTCTCCTACTCATTCTAGTTTTCTGTTCCTCTAATTTTGGCTTCTTTTGGAGACTTGGATATTTTAGGACACTAAACTCACATCATCTGACTTGTATGTGTGTGAAGACTCAGACAAACTTCCCCAGTGTGCAGTGACCTTGCTCCACACATACATTTCCAGAATCACTAGCTCAACAGAAAGGATGGCAACCTGATCTCAGTAGATAGATAGGTCTGCTCCAATTTGGTATTTATAGTAAGCTATCGGTTATGTGGGGTGTGTTTTTCTCTTCCAGTTGATCTTTACTGCATATATTACCTAATTACATGCAGATTATGGAAGCTCCAGAAGGGAAAGTTCCTGTAACAGGCCCTGTCACCTCCATCCTGACATCTGACTCAGCATTTTCTAAACCTTAATGATAACGAAAGAAAGGAGAGTTCGCAACAGAGGAGCAGGCTCAGTAAGGGAATGGTACACATAAATGCTTACGTTACTTATACCCTGGTGGTAACTCTGAGGTCCCTGTTCTCCTGTATGTGTGGGGACTTTGTGACAGGGATACATACCTCCTACTCATTAGTATAAACTTTTTCACAGAAGACTTCAGAGCCACATTGACTGACAAAAGAAGCCATTTGGAAATCACATTTCTACATGACCACATAAAGAGTGGCGATTATCTTCTCATAACACTTAGGGCTAAGTGTCTACTTGTTTGTGACTACATGCAGCCCTCTCTGTCTTCGGTTCTATAGTCACAAATCCTGCCTTCTCTCTTCTCCTCTACACGGAGATCAAGGGCTGGGAGCTCCATCACTGAAATCACCTGATTCCTGTCTAGCTTGGGGTCCCCATCACACTTGGCTATCATTGAGGCCAACTCAATGCCACCTGCTTCCTCATGCCCAGACAGAGACTGTAACCAACAAACAGCTGATTTTATTCCCCTTATGTCCAAGATTATTTGCTACTTTGGTGTATAAATATAGGCCAAGGCAAAGTATAAGAAAATCTGGAGAATTTCTTGGCCATTTCCCCTGTTCTCCAGACACTACAGGAAGGATTACCCCATTCCCACTTCCCATTCCCTTTGTTCTCGTCACCTACCAATGCAGAGACAGTCCAGCGTCCTCATAACCTTGATAAAAGAATTCTGGGAAATTAGGATACAAGTCTCTTGGCCAGTGGGGCAGTGGAGTTTGGGAAGAAAATGGTCTGTGAAAACATTTGCTTTTCAGGGGAGCCGGAATCCCACAGTCTCCATGCCTGATCAGCCAAGAGGGACCTGTTGGGGGCCCAGAGGCGTGGGACAGGCTTCCTGAGCCTTGGGCAGAGTGTGCTGGACAAGCAAACACAGGGAAAAACTGGCAGTGTCTTTCCTGGGTGCTATTCCCTGACAAGTGCTGGGGCAGGAGTGAGAGAAAGAGGCTGAGATTGTCTGGACATGGAGGCTGCGATGGTCAGGCTCAGTGATTCCAAGCAACGCGTGAAAAGGAAAGTGGGGACTGGAAATCTGAGGGTCAAGCATCCAGGTCACTCAGAGGCAGAGTCACAGCACAGCCCTTGTGACTGGCAGATGAAGAAGGACGAGTACTGAGTAGAGTTCCGCTAACAGGACGCAGCCAGGGAGGAGGAATTGGTAGCAAATTAGCAAGTGGATGGATGCAACGTGGAGAACAGGGTCGCGAGAACTGGCGGGGAGCCCCCAAGCACTGGGGACTCTGCCCTCCCCCACGGCTGCATTTGGACTCATGTCTCCTTCAGCTTCCTGGCCCCGCGCAGCCACCTGCACGCCGCGCCCAGCAACTTCCCACAAAGCCACACGGTGCCCAGAGCGAGCCCCAGCAGGAACCCAGCACGTCCAGCAGGAGCCGCTCATACCAGGGCTGCTAGAAGGCGCGGGGTTTGAGGTGCGCAGCGCCCCCTGTCTGCAGGACGTGGTCGATCCAGCCCACCAGCCGCTGGGCGGGGCCCAGGGGCTGGGAGCGCCCGATGACGCTGGCGGCCACGGCCGCGGACTTGTACTCGTTGGCGGAGACAGAGGGGCGCGTTACCGACGATGTCCCCAGACTGAGAATGTGTAATTCTTTCCTGTTCGATGCTCTGAAGACTGCGTGTCAAGGACAATTTGTTGGTCTGACTCCAATAGTCTAGCTGGAAAACTTCAACAGTGATACCCACGTGCCAAAATGCATGCTTCTTGCTAAAAGTGCCAAAGTATTTAAAAGCACGACAGCCTGCTTCTGCTAAAGCGAAGCCCCAACATTCAAAAGGTTGAATACAAAATCCTGCCCTGTGCCCTATGGAGAGTGGGGCGATATGGCTCCTGCGAGGGATATTCTGTGTGCTCTACTTCCTAAGGAGCTTTAGAAATAGATCTATGCTAGGCTTACAAATAATTTATATAAAATATTTCTAAAGGTGGTGCCAAGGCCTTAATAGTTTTTCCAAAGATTCTCAGGTGATTCTATGATGATGTGTACCCATGGTTGAGAATAACTGTTCTAGAAGGAGACAGAAAGCAAATATGCATTTATCTAAACATAGGAAAACAAGTGTCTAGCACAACTCACATATTTTCGAATACTTCAACTATGTTTAAAATTGATTCAGCAGAAAGAAGAAGATGAAATGAACTAACTTTGGGACAAATCTTAGACGAGTACAGGTAAAACCTACTAAATGCAGATTACAAATGTTTTCATACAATAAACGAGAAAATCCCATGAAGATTAAGTCAAACACTTGGATGAAAATATTTCAGATTGTATATGCAGCCAGCACATTGTACCCCATGAATGCACTAATGTACACAGCTACGATTTAAAAAAAATAAATGAATAAATAAATAAATACCTAAAACTTTCGTTTCAATAAAGAAGCTCCTTTCTGTGAGGAGCTGATAATTACTGGGGGCAAGTGTCATCGCAGCAGTGAAATAGGAGAGCAGGCTTCTTCTAAAAGGACGCCAGGTCATGTGCCGTCATTCGCTCCTCTGGTTCAGTCAGACGGAAAGATCAGGCAGCTATCTTAGGTCTAGAAAGAGAACAGTCAAGAAGACTTCTTGAATTCTAACTGAATAAGGATTA
>CAUYON010000653.1:0-32830 GCA_963573935.1 Arctocebus calabarensis
CTTCACAGCTCACAGCAACCTCCAATTCCTGGGCTCAAGCGAGTCTCTTGCCTCCGCCTCCCAAGTAGATGGGACTACAGGCGCCCGCCACAACGCCTGTCCATTTTTTGGTTGCAGCCATCATTGTTGTTTGGCGGGCCCAGGGCTGGATTCGAACCCACGAGCTCAGGTGTACGTGGCTGGCGCCTTAGCTCGTTGAGCCACAGGTGCCGAGCCGCTACGAAAACTTTTAAAGATCATTAAGTTCTTTTCCAAAGAAGTTGAAAGCATAGTAAGGATATTCTTTTTTTTTTCACTCTTTTTTTTGATCATCGTAATTTAAGTGTGCCATGGAAATTCAACTATAGGTTCAAGTGTGCTGTGAGATAAGAAAGGTTGAAAAACACTGCAGTGGAGACCACAGGCCCCTGAATAGGCCATCACAATAGAGCTGGCAAAATTTAATGGGACAGACTGACAGGCAGCCATCGGGAGGGCCACTGACCCGGCTTTCAGGAGATGACATCCAAGTTGAGTGGAAAAAGAAGGAAGGAGGGAATGTCCTTGGCAGCTGGGAAGACTACAGAGAGCAGGGTGTGTACATCTGGAAATCAGGACAGTTTGGAACTTGGGGCACAGAATCCAGGTGAGGATTAAGGAGAGAAGAAGCTGGGGAAGAAACACTCACTGAAACCCATAAGGCCCGTGGAAGCATCCTGAGCCTGTGCTTACCCTGGGTGGGGTTTCTGTCTAGCTGGAACAGCGATGAGGGAGAAAAAGGTCTCCCATGGGGCAGTTCCCCTTGCTAACTCAGACCACGCCTCCTACCATCTGAACCATTTCCCTGAGACCAAGTCAGAGCAGAGAGCTGCAAAACAGCAGACAGCTGGGCCTTGCAAGAGGCAGCTGTACGATCTGAAATGCCCTGCCCAGGTCAGCCAAGCGCCCAGGTAACACTTCCACTCACAGTGCCCACAAAGGACTGGGCAGTGCCAGCCTCCCCAGAGCTTCCTAGCCAGAACCCAGTGGCACACCCTAGTGACAGTTTTGAAATGAGTGTCTGAGTGTGCCTTTTCTCTCTAAGCTGCCACAGAAGGACAGACATACACACAAGTGGTTTCACAGCAGGGCTAAAAGCAGAGACTCTGGACCCAGCCGTGGGGTTCAGGCCCGACTTTCTCCCCACCAGCCCTGGGACGTCAGCAATTCATCCAGCCTTTCTGGCTCTTCCTTCCCATCTGTAAAATGGCAGTGAAAAGGGGAGCTACTCAGGAGCTTCCGGAGAGAGCTCAGCGAGTAGATGGTGCCCAAAGGCGCTCAGGACAGCGCGGGGCACTCGAGGTGTCGTTATTACTGTTTCCTGTGTAACCCATCCCCAGGCAGCTGCACGAGATGCATCGGGAGAAAGAAAAGTGAAAGAAAAATAGCATCTCTCAGAATAAAAATAAGACGGGTGCCTGACCTTTGTGGTCACGGCCACTTTGACGCTTCATCTTCTATGGAAGGTGACATCCCCTTCTGGTTCTAGGTTTCTAATCTCATGGCCTCTTTAAACACATCTGTCCTTAACCCACGGGACAGGTCTTCAGCGTCTGTGTCCCTGAAAAGCCCCTGGAAGTCTCCAGAGGAAAGTGGGGTGCCTGTAGCTGTACTGCAGCCCAAGTGGCCGAGTTGTCATGTGGCTGGAGTTATGAAATTCCTTCCTGAAAATCAGTGCAGTCATGGGGTGGGGGGGCAGAGTGTGGCCCAGTTTGTTTTCAAAATATTTCCTCAGATAGCATTGCTTTGGCTCAGACACGTTAGCACTTTCCAGAATCCTGCAGATGGTGAGGCAGCTGGAGAGGAGGGACCTGGGGGGAGAGTGGGCGGGGCCCCAGGCCGAGCTCAGGTAGCTGTGTGGGCTGGAGCTGGAACAGGCACAGGCCGGCGCTGGTGTGGCATGTGTGAACAGGAGTGTGCACACACACAACATGAAGCTGATCAACCTATAGATGTGGTTTGCAAACATCTAAGCAGTGGCACCTTCTTATGAACCAGAACTTTCCTCAGAAGCCCAATATGCAGAACAGATAAACAAGAGAGAGGTCTGGAGCCCCCCTCCCACCAGGCCTCTGAGGGGTCCCTGCTGAACTCGGGAACTCCAGGGAAGCTAGCTTGAAACCCCTGCTGCTAAAGGAATCATACCTTTCTTGGGGACTTAGCACCCATACTGTTTTAAAATAATTAGTTTCCTGGGGAAGTGAAGGTTATCTTTCTAATCAATTCTAATTAAAGACAAAAAATGCCACATATCCTGGAGAATAGGGGCTCAGAAAGTGCAAAATGATAGATCCCATTCACTAACAAGCTTGTGGATGTCCCTGGGAAGCCTTGTATACTTGGACCTCTGACCAGCTGGGGCAGAAAATGTGTGGTGCATAGAAAATAGCTACCGAACTCTCACTACAAGCAGACACACTTCTAAACTACTTGCGTATGTTAGCTCACTAGCAACCCTGTGCTCAGGTAGGTTACTATTACCATCCCCTCATACAGATTTGGAAACTATGTCCCAGAGAGGTTAAGTAACTTGTCCAGGACCACACAGCTCCTAAGCAGTACCTCGTTTTGGCTTTAGAATCAATGCTTTTAACTACTACATAATTTGCCTTTCCAGTAAGTATGTCCTGCACTCCGGGAGGCCGAGGTGGGTGGATCACCTGAGCTCCAAGGAGTTCAAAACCTGTCTGAGCTAAGGAGTTCAAGACCAGCCTGAGCAAGGCAAGACCCCATCTCTGCTAAAAATAGAAAAACTAGCTGGGCATTATGGCAGGTGCCTGTAGTCTCAGCTACTTGGGAGATTGAGACAAAAGGATCTCTTGAGCCCAAGAGTTTGAGGTTGCTGTGAGCTATGATAGCACAGCACTCAACTCCAGGGCAACTGAATGAGCCTCAAAAAACCCCAACAACAACAAAAAACAAACAAGAAACCAAATAAGTGTGTCCCTGTGTTATGTATCTGTGTACCCACACTTGTGCCTGTAGTGGTTGTGTATCTATAATATGCTGATTGTTTACTAAAACAATTATGTGTGTGTGGGGGGATATCTGAATATGCATGTGTGCATCTCTGCCCACAGTGACACATGTGCTGGTCTGTCAATAGACGGATGTGCAGCCCAGCCCACGCCCTTCTCCCACCAAGGCTGCAGCGTATGTAGCACTTGCCCCACAATCCCCACTCCAGCAGCCTGGAAGCATCAGGGCAAAGTAGCGGGACGGAGAACCTTCCAGTAGTGCCCCACTCTCCAGATCCCAGAGGTGTAGGGGTTTGTAGACCTAGCTCAGCACAGCCACACATAATCAGAAGGCCCCTTAGCCACTCCCTGGCTATGAGGTGGTGCCTTCTGCTGCTGAACCCTACCTAGTTCTCCCCTCCTCATTGCTGGGTTTTTGGAGTTGATCACCAAATAAACTGAATTCAGGGGACTGAGAATTTTGCTTCCTATCCCACAGACTCCGTTAATTACAATAGTGGTGAGTTTCTCAAAATCCTTGGTGTGACCCTACACCACCACCACCCCGAGCTGATATGACTGGTGCCAAAAGCAAAGAAACTTGACATTTTAGTCCAGGAAGCCTAAAAAGAAAAGGAATATGTGGTTTTTGAGTATTTCTTCACAGGTTGGTCCTACCTTGGGGAGGCATAATGAGAAAATTAGCATTGGCCCATCTACCCTAAAGCAACGTGTAAGACACAAAGTTTCCTTTTTTTTTTTTTTTGAGACAGAGCCTCAAGCTGTCACCCTGGATAGAATGCCGTGGCTTCACAGCTCACAGCAACCTCCAATTCCTGGGCTCAAGCGAGTCTCCTGCCTCTGCCTCCCAAGTAGCTGGGACTACAGGCGCCTGCCACAACGCCTGGCAATTTTTTGGTTGCACCTGTCATTGTTGTTTGGCAGGCCGGGCTGGATTCGAACCCGCCAACTCAGGTGTACGTGGCTGGCGCCTTAGCCTGTTGAGCCACAGGCGCCAAGCCGACACAAAGTTTCCTTAAACTCCACAGAACAGGAAAAAAAGCCCCACTGGTCTCCACCATCTAAGTCAAACTCACTAACCAACCAAGAAATCACCATTTGCCCACTGGGGAGGGCAGGGGCTTGAGACTTACTCAGATGGAGCAGGGCTGAGTTGGGACCCCCAGTGAGCTTCTCTCCCACACACATGTTCTTCTTGCCCGCGGCTACCAGCGTCCCTGCAGCAGAAGGACTGGCGGCACAGGGTGTGTTCCTGACTTTTGAGGCTTCCAAAGTCAAGGAGGAGGGGCTGGGCTGGGAGGGGGCAGGTGTAACCAAGGGAGGCCAAATAAGAACATCCCAAGTTGGCTTCCAAGGTGGTTGTTTACTTGTGGTGCTCAGGAAAGGCTGAGCTGGGAACTAGCTTGTTTACTTTCCACACTTTTCCTCCAAATCGTTTTCATAGAGTCCTCCGGAACCCCAGTGATAAATTTCCCAGAGCCCAGAGAAACCCACAGTCCCTCAGCACACAGCCATCTTTATTAGGAGGCCAGGGCAGGGCAGTAGCGAGGGAGGTTGGAATAGGAAGCCTGAAGTTACTGGTGGTCAGAGGCGGCCTGCACCCTCCCTACACACTGGCCAGGCCCCAGGAACTACTGGCCAGATTTGGGGTGATGGAGACAGGAGGCTGAAGTGTGTCCACCCTCAAGCACAAAGCTAACTGTCCAGGCTTGCCCACACCCAGCTGTGGAATCCACATGCCCCGAGTGAGACTAGCAGCATTCTATCATCTCTTTAGGCTTCAGAGAAGAAAAGGTGAAAAGTATCACTTCTGTTTAGGGAATGAAAAGGAGAACTGTTCCCTCTCCAGCTGCATGACTTCTCCAAAGCCAGAGACCTCTCTGAGTGTCCCCACACAGCACCCCCTGCTCTATGATTTCTCAGCAGAGACACTCACAGCCCCTCCCTGGACTTCACCCATCACCTGACACTGGTCCCAAGATCTCCCACCTGAACTGCCTACGAGTCAGGGACTGAGGTAGAGCCTGGTGTACGAAGCCCCTGCCCCACAGGTGGCCTGGCATATCCTCACACCTAGTCTCTCAACGTCCATCCCGGCCAGCACACCCATCCTACAATGGAGAGGGGAGAGGGCTCCAATGTCTTTGCAACTTAGCCCTGCAAAGGCTCTGGAACTTACCCTGGGCTTCCTGTGGAAGTGGGCAGCCAGCAGGGCAGTACTCAGCCAGTGCCCCTTACTTCCCTTTAGAGGTGCCAGCCTTCCCCCTGCTATGACTATGGGTTAGCAGCTCTTGGGGCAGAGGTGGGGGTGCGTGGAGCAGAGAGGACCTTGCCCCAAGCAGGGTGGGAAACCCTTGAAGGACTGGAGGTGGTCCCGGCATGGTGGCTCATGCTGTAATCCCAGCACTTTGGGAGGCGGAGGTAGGAAGCCACCTGAGACTAAGAGTTGGGGAACAGGCTGGGCAACATATCAAACCCCCCATTCCTAAAACAATTTTAAAAACATTAGCTGGGCATGGTGACAACCGCCTGAAGTCCTAGCTACTCAGGAGCCCAGGAGTTCAAGGCTGCAGTGAGCCATGATGGTACCACTGCACTCCCGCCAGGGTAAAAGAATGAGATCCTCTCTCTTAAAACAAAAACGCACAAAAACCCCCCCCAACCAACCAACAAACTAACCAAACAAACAAACAAAACTCTAGACTAAGGATGACGATAGGAGTATCCTGAAGGCAGAACAGCTACAGCTCCCTGGTTTCACAAGCTCAGCCACGCACTGCACCTCTCCAAGCCCCATCTCCTCATCTGTAAAGTGGGGATGACAGATAACTGCTGTTCCTCTGTGGGGCATATGTGGACCAGATGAGCCAAGTGGTTATCACCTTCCCTGGACACCCCAGCTCCACCCCATCCATCTCTTGTGTGGACTAGACAACACTGAGGTCCAGCTCTCCAGAGCACATGATGGGCGAGGGAAGGATGACCCTTTTATTTTTTGAGACAAGAGTCTCAAGCTGTCACCCTATGTAGAGTGCCATAGCGTCACAGCTCACAGCAACCTCAAACTCTTGGGCTTAAGCAATTCTTTTGCTTTAGCTTCCCAAATAGCTGGAACTACAGGCCTGCCACAATGCCCAGCAGGCCTGCACCCTCCCTACACACTGGCCAGGCCCCAGGAACTACTGGCCAGCAGGCGTTTTTGTTGTTGTTGCAGTTGTCATTGTTGTTTTAGAAGGCCTGGGGGGGGGGGGGTTTGAACCCACAGCCTTGGTATATGTGGCCAGCACCCTTACCCACTGAGCTACAGGCGCCTCCCAGAAGGATGATCCTTTATATTTACCAGATAAGTGACAGGGGAGGGCTGATTTCCCTGGTAATATATTACTGTGGGGAAGGCCAAAAAGGAATACAGTAATTCATTTGAGGATATTTCCATTTACCTGGCAATTTCTTCTCTACACAAGATATGGCTATAATTGATAGCTTTACCTCCAGTTCTCAGATAAGCAGCACATCATTTCTCACTGGAGTTACTGCACATCTCTCCCTGAATTCACTCCCAAACCTTTCATCGTTCCTGACTCCAGATCCACATAGAAGGCTCCCACAGCCTGGTACCACCCAGCCTTTGATTCCCATGACCTGTGGTATAACCCAGTTCAGGGGAGTGTGTGGAAAAAGAAGAATGCAGTCAGAACCTCCAGAACCATGTTAGTAAGCAGCATCAGTGTTGTTTCCCTGTTGCCATGGAGAACCAGTAGGGACCTTACAGACAGCCTGGCATAGTGGAGAGAGCATGGGTTCTGGAGTCAGACAGTCTAGGTTCAAATTCTGGCTTTATTTCTCACCATCTATGACCTTAAAAAAGTTACCTAACTTTCCTGATCCTCAGTTCCCTAATCTGTAAAATGGAGATGAAATACAAATCTCACCGCGATGTGAGATTGTGTATGGAGAGGTCCTGATTCACAGAAGGCGTAAGGAAGGGGGAAAGGAGATATGGGGAAGGGACTGGCCATGCCCACATTACCCATTCTCTCGCCTGGGGCCACAGTCCTTGCCTTTGCTAACTTCAGCATTTAAAAGTCTAAAATGCACACTGAATCTAATCAGAGCTCTTCACAGGGAGGAATGAGTGGAGAACACTCAGGATGCCCCTTGCCTCTGTGGGCTCTCAATCGTGAGACTACTGGCATTCAAGTTTTAGGCACATAGATGTTTCTGCTCCTCTGGGAAATGCGCACCAACTGGCACAGAAGAATCCATACCAATACTCAGTTCAGGCACTGTGACCACCCCTTCACCTGCTGCCACCACAGAGCCAAGCTGCTGCTGGCAGACACTGCTCCTAGACCCTTCATGAGACCTATTTCTAGCCAGGCTGGAAGGAGTCAGGAAGAAAAACAGACACCCCCAACCCAGGGGACCGGCCCCTGGGGAGCTGCTCTCTCCAGGACCCCTCTACTCTCAGTGCATGCCCACCAGCCTGGCCAGCTTTTTCCACTTACCAAACTCTCCCCCTTGCAATCAGGGGATGGGAGGGCTAATGGAACCAACTCCTCTCTGCTACAGACCTAAAGTTATTTTTTAACTGAGACCCTACTGAATCTGCCAAACAGCACACCACCCACCAAACCCCACACTATTGCCAGGTTGGCCAGATACAGAAATGGAACTTTTCCTGCTGCCCACTTAGGGGGACAAAAGACAGCGTCCAATGACATGGCTCAAGTTCCCAGTGCCAGGGCACACAGTGGAACATGCTGTTTGGGCCACTCACCCAAACAGATCAGGTAGGGCTCCCTGTAGTTACTCAGGGTCTTCCCCTCCTTGGGAAGACCAACCCCACTGTGGCCCACTGGGATTGGCTCTTAGTGAGTCCAGAATAAATATTAATTACTGGTGACACTATTCATCACAGAACTGCTTATCCAGTACTCACTGTGTCCGCGCTATGCTAGGTCCTGGAAAATCCTTGGTGCACCTAGAGGCCCAGGCCATCAAACATCAGAAACTAAACACAACTGCAGATGCTACTAAAATAAATAAGGCTTTGGGAATGGTATCTCTTATACACGCTGCAGAGGGTGGAATCGCCTCACAAGGTCTCCCTGCAAGTCTCTTTGAGGAAACACATCCGCTGGGGGGAGGGTCTCTGCTTCTCTCAAAGACCCTGTCACCCGCACCACCCAGCTGTCCAGCAAGACACGGACCTGCCACCTTCTCCGCTCTGTTCCCAGAGCCCGGAGCGCGGGTCTGAGTTTATGAATCACTCTCTCCCCTCTCCCTGCCTCGTCTCCGGAAGGGCAGCACACACCCAGACACATCACCCAGACACCGAGTTTCCACACCAAATCCGCCCTGCCTGCTGAACCCCGAGAACTGATTGCAGTGTCTGCTTTCCTCCTCCCCTCTCCAGGGCTTCGGGGTCCCGGCCACGACTTTCCAAAGAACAGGCAACCCTTCCCCTCCCGCTGCGCTGGGGAGGGAGTGTTCTTCTCACTGGGGGACTGCGGGGACAGCAGACAAAGACAAGGGATTTATGTGAGGGGCATAGCGACATGCCTGGTTTAAAGGCCAAAACCCCCGCGCTCCCAGGAATGTGCATTTCGCTCTGCGGCTTGAGGTGTGGCGCGTGCTCAGACCCGGACGCGCGGTGTGTCTGGAGCTCGAGTGGTGATCAGCGATGTGTGTCTGGCAGGTGTGAATCTGGGCGCGGCGGGTTGTGGGTGTCGCCGTGGGGTTTTCCCCGAGCCTGAACTCCCTCTCCCATCCTCCGCTTAGCCCCCTTCTTCCCCTGAAGTTTGGCGCGCGCGCCGGGACGCGGAAGGCGGGGGCGCACGGCCGGGCGGCCTCCCCCAGGCCTGGGAGGCGGCTCCGGGACGCCGGCGCCCCACTTACCCCGGCCGCCGAGCCTCCTCCGGCGCGGGCGGATCTGTCCCTCCGTGGCTGGGGTCGGGCGCGGACAGCATCCGCTTGCAACTTCGTGCTTGTCTCGGAAGATCCCGGCAAACGCCACCCCAGCTCCTGCGCCGTCCGGGCTCCGCGCCCTCGCCGGGGGCGGCAGCGGGGAAGGACGGAGGCGCGGCCCGGCCGGTGGACACGCGGGGCTGGAAGAGGCGCCAGGCGGGCGCCGTCCTGCCTGCGCTGCGAGCGAGCGAGCGAGCGGTCCTGCCTGGCGCCCTCCCGCTCCGGCCCGAGCCCGAGAGCCGCCCGCGCCTGTGGCGGCAGCGGCAGCGGATTCCTGAACCGCGTCCAAGGCGCCCGGGAGCCCTCCTTTTCCTCCTCCTCCTCCTCTTCCTCACCCCACCCAGCTCCCACCACTGCGCGCCCGGCAACTTAGGAACAGTTGGCTAAGTTGGCGCTGCTCGAGCTGCGCGCCGGCCGGGCCTCGGGGGGAGGAAGGGGAGGAGGAGGAGCCGAGGGGGAGGGGACCGGGACCCGCCCCCGGGGAGCCGCTCTCTCCAGGACCCCTCTGTAGGCCTTTGTTCCGGGCGCTGCGCCTCGGCCCGCCAGTCCCCTGGGACTCGTTTGGGGGTCGCTGGGATCCCCACGCACTCCCAACGAGACCAGGAGGATCTCCCAGCCTCAGGGCGGGGAAGGAGGCCGCGTGAGATACCCGCGGCTTCACCCCGCCAGAGACCCCAGGCCGTCAGCCACTCCCGACCCGACTGGCCCGGGAGAACCTTGTGGTTGCGCAGGTTTCTGACATCGTGGCCTCGGGGAGGATCTTCCTGCTTCACCTTAGGGCATGGGCACTAAATGTCAGGCCCCTTAGTTTCCCAAGAGCACAGCACCCTCTCCCTGGGTGGCAACAGCTCACCCTTCTGCCTTCTGCGCTTTCTTCTGCGGCCAGGCAGTCCAGGGATTCCGGGATGCAGGACCCAGGAAGCAGGAGGAAGTAGGGTCCTCTCCGGGCAGCCAGAGCCTCTTGGCATTGTCTTCGGACCATCCTAGAGAGATGGCTTCTCTGGCTAGGGGCTGCCGTCTCCTTCCGGGTGTGGGGCAGTGGCCGACTGGGCAGCGCTGGCTCTGGGGTGATGATGATAGTTTCGCGAGGAAAGTGGTTAAGTGCTTAGAACCAGAACCCAGACCGAACCTCCCGGTTGCGTGAGCATTGCTCTTGGGACTTTCCTCCTGGGACTTCTGAGTAATTCACATCCTGAGCGAAGTCAGGCCACTCGAAGACAGCAGTCTTGACATTTAATAGGATGGTATGGGGTTTAGACACAATAAGTGAGTTCCTGTAGTGGAGAAGCAGGACAATCCAAAATAAAAGGGAAAACCTCAACATCTGTGCTTGGCCTCCCTCTGTCATCCTCACCATTTACAGATGCCAAAAGAGAGAACAGACACGCTTCAGGCAGCCTGTAAAGAACCGAATAGAACTGAGCAGAGGCAGCCTTCCCAGGAGCCGGGCCTCTAAGTAGTGGGAGTTAGGGGGTCCCTGTTCATTGCCTGGGTGCAGACCAGGGGAAGCTTCCACCAAGGCTGCCCATGGAGGGGGCTCAGGCAAAGTACTCCTGACTATGGTGTGAGATCTTGGTTTCTCTTTTAGCAGAAAAACCTGATGGGGTGCTTTGGCCCTATTACTAAGTTCTGTGACTAGTTACAGGGAACCAGAGATCTGGTGAGAATTCAGACCCCATTTCACTGCCTTGACAAACTCCCAGAATCTCTCTTTATGCATCAAACACAGGCCTACTTGCCCTCACTTCACTTCACCGGCTACATCTGTCTTGAAATCAGTCTCCGTGCTCTCAGACAGGTTTTTCAGTGAGGGTAACTTTGCACATGGGTTCCTCCAGACTCCATGGCCTCTTTTCAGAAGGGAGGGTTGTCCTTTCAGCCTCACAAATTTGTCAAGAAGCTACATGTAACTGTACCTGCTGGCCTTACAAGGGAGACTTTCCTACTGGGACATACGGAGTCTTGGATTTTATTACTGAAACTTGATGATATACTTCGGGAAATGCAAAGGCCAGAAGCCAGAACTGTGTTGCCATCATATTAAAGCAGTGTTTTCAACCTTTTTTAATCTCACAGCACACTTGAACCTATAGTTAAACTTTCTACAGCATGCTTAAATTGTGTTGATTGAACAAAAAGGAGTATAAAGAAGAATATATTTACTGTGCTTTGAACTTCTCTGGAAAATAATTTAATTAATGATCTTTAAAAACTTTTGCAGCATTCCTAAGATCCTCTCAAAACACATCAGTATAGGCTCAGCGCCTGTGGCTCAATGGGCTAAGGCGCTAGCCACGAACACCTGAGCTGGCGGGTTCGAATCCAGCCCAGGCCCACCAAACAACAATGACAGCTGAAACCTAAAAATGGCTGGGCGTTGTGGCGGGCACCTGTAGTCCCAGCTACTTGGGAGGTGGAGGCAAGAGACTCGCTTGAGCCCAGGAATTGGAGGTTGCTATAAACAGTGATGCCACAGCACTCTATCCAGGGTGACAGCTTGAGGCTCTGTCTCAAAAAAAACAAAAAAAAACACTGATATGCTGGGGCATACTGGTTGAAAATCACTATATTAAAGCGTATAGGACTCTGAGCTATTATTTGGAGGAAGGGGAAAGTGGAGCACAAGTAATCACTGAGAAATTCCTGTGTTCACTCAACCCTTGCTGAGGACTTACTGGACCCTAGGACTTACAGAGGTAACAAGCCTTAGTCCCACCCTCTGTCTAGAAAAGACAGACATATGATATAACGTGCTGGGTGAGTAAGGCTGGTGGACAGGTACACCTCCAGGGGGCACCAGGCACACAATATGTGATAATGACTTTGGGCCCCTGGGATTATGCAATACTGTAGCCTATTCCTGGAGCTAAAGACCCCGGCCTGGGCTTAAGAGATGACCTGGAGTTCTGCAGGCAGAGAAAGTCGTAAAAGTGAGACAAGGGCTTTCTAAGTGCAAGGACCAGCAATTGAAAGCAACACAAGGCTTGGCACCTGTAGCACAGTGGTTACGACGCTGGCCACATGCACCGAGGGTGGCAGATTTGAACCTGGCCCGGCCCACCTAAACAACAATGACAACTGCAAGAAAAAAATAGTTGGGTGTTGTGGTGGGCACCTGTAGTCCCAGCTACTTGGGAGGCTGAGGCAAGAGAATTGCTTAAGCCCAGGAGTTTGAGGTTGCTGTGAGCCGTGACGCCATGGTACTCTACCAAGGGCGGCGTAGTGAGACTCTGTCTAAAAAAGAAAGAAAGAAAAAAACAGAAATGTGAAAGGACATTCATTCCCCAGGCTGTGGACTGGTGGGGCAGCCAACCCTTGGGCCTCCCATGAAGATATCTGTTGTGCACATTCGAGATAGAAGATAAAGGTCTGATCCAAGACATTGGGAATTTTCACCCTAAAATTGTTTCCAGGCTGAACTTCTTCCCACAATTGCTCAGCCATGAGAATTGGTCTCACTTTTTACCCTGTTTGAGAAATGCAAAGAACTTTCCCAGCCAGAGGCAGAATTGCAAAGTGGTTAAGAATATGGGAGCCTGGGCGGCGCCTGTGGCTCAGCGAGTAGGGCGCCGGCCCCATATACCGAAGGTGACGGGTTCAAACCCTGCCTCGGCCGAACTGCAAAAACAAAAAAAAAATAGCCGGGCATTGTGGCATTCGCCTGTAGTCCCAGCTACCCGGAAGGCTGAGGCAAGAGAATCGCCTAAGCCCGGGAGTTGGAGGTTGCTGTGAGCTGTGTGATGCCATCGCACTCTACTGAGGGCAATAAGGTGAGACTCTGTTTCTACAAAAAAAAAGTAAAAAGAATGTGGGAGTCTGGGCTCAGCGCCTGTAGCACAGTGATTACAGCACCAGCCACATAGACTGAAGTTGGCAGGTTCGAACCTGGCCCAGGCCAGCTAACCAACAATGACATTTGCAGCAAAAAACAGCCAGTCGTTGTGGCAGGCACCTGTAGTCCCAGCTACTTGGGAGGCTGAGGCAAGAGAATTGCTTGAGCCCAAGAGTTTGAGGTTGCTGTGAGCTGTGACACCAGGACACTCTACCGAGGGTGACATAATGAGTCTCAAAAAAAAAAAAAAAGAGAGAGAGAAAGAATATGGGAGCCTGGCTCAGCACCTGTAGCTCAGTGGCTAGGGTGCCAGCCAATTACGCCGGAGTTGGTGGGTTTGAACCCAGCCCAGGCCTGCCAAAAATCAACTACAACCAAAAAACAGCCAGTCGTTGTGGCAGGCACCTGTAGTCCCAGTCACTTGGGAGACTGAGGCAAGAGAATCACTTAAACCCAAGTGTTTGAGGTTGCTGTGAGCTGTGATGCCACAGCGCTGTACTGAGGGCAACATAATGAGACTCTGTCTCAAAAAAAAAGAATATGGGAGCCTGAGCACCTTCTTAACCAAGCAGTCTAATTGAACGTCACTAATAACAGGAGAAACTTGATGCGATTCAGTGAGAAGAACTCAATGTTGAGTAGGAAGCATTCCTGCCAAAAAATAATGCATCAGTTGAATCTAATAACAAAGAAACATCAGACAGACAGAAAGATGTTTACAAAACAAGTGGTCTGTGATATTTAAAATGTCAGTGACATGAAAGACAAATAAATCAAAAGGCTAAGAAACCATTCCAGATTAGAAGAGACTAAAGAGACATGAGCACTATGACAGGCAGATTTCAGTGATGAGCTGTCACTTCTGAGATTAGGTTACAAAAGACTTGAGATTTCTGTCTTGCTAGAATTCTCTCTCTGGCTCTTATCAGCTTGTTTGCTCTGATGATGCAAGTTGCCAAATTGTGAGTTGCCCTGTGGAAAGGCCCATGTTTCTTTTGTCTTTTCTTTTCTTTTCTTTTTTTTTGAGACAGAGCCTCAAGCTGTCACCCTGGGTAGAGTGCTGTGGCATCGCAGCTCACAGCAACCTCCAATTCCTGGGCTCAAGTGAGTCTCCTGCCTCTGCCTCCCAAGTAGCTGGGACTACAGGCGCCCCCCACAACACCCGGCCATTTTTTGGTTGCAGCCATCATTGTTGTTTGGCAGGCCCAGTCTGGATTCGAACCTGCCAGCTCAGGTGTATGTAGCTGACGCCTTAACCCATTGAGCCACAGGCACCGAGCCAGGCCCATGTTTGAAGGAACTGAGGGAGGCCTGGCTAATAGCCAACAAAGAACCGAGGCCTTAAGTCCAACAGTATGCAGTGACCTGAATCCTGCCAGTAATCATTGAATGAGCTTGGAAGCTGATCCTACCCCATCTGAAACTTAAGATGACTGCACCCAACACATTGATAGGTATCTTGTGAGGGATTCTGAGCTGAAGAGTCCAGCTAAGCCAAGTCCAGATTCCTGACCCACAGAAACTGAGAGGTGATTCTTTTGTTTGTGTGTTTGTTTGTTTGAAACAGAGTCTCACTCTGCTGCCCTGGATAGAGTGCTATGGCGTCATCATAGCTCACAACAACCTTAGTTTCTTGGGTTTAAGCGATCCTCTTGTCTCAGCCTCCCGAGTAGTTAGCACTACAGGTGCCCACTGGGACGCCCAGCCAGTTTTTCTATTTTTAGTAGAGACAAGGTCTCCCTCTTGCTCATGCTGGTTTTGAACTCTTGAGCTCATACAATCCACCTGCCTCAGACTCACAGAGCGCTAGGATTTTATGTGGGAAGCAGTGTGCCCAGCCCAGATAACTGTTTTAAGTCACTAAGTTTCAGATAAGTTGTTGTTCAACTGAATAAAACTAATATAACCACTAAATGCAATATGTCATCTTGAACTAGATCCTGGCACTGAATAAAAAAGTTACTATGAATGACTATTTAGATAATTGGCAAAATAAGAGATAATAATACTGTATCAACATTAAATTTTCTGACTGATAACGATCTGTGCCTGTAGCTCAGTGGGTGCCGGCCACATACACTGAGACTGGCAGGTTCGAGCCCAACCCAGGCCTAGTAAACAACAATGACGGCTGCAACCAAAAAAAAAAAAAAAAAAATAGCCAGGCGTTGTGGCGGGTGCCTGTAGTCCCAGCTACTTGGGAGACTGAGGCAAGGGCATTGCTTAAGCCCAGGAATTGGAGGTTGCTGAGAGCTGTGATGCCACGGCACTCTACCCACAGTGAGAGCTTGAGGCTCTGTATCAATAAATAAATAAGTAAATAAATAAATAAATGCTCACTTAAAGATATCAAGGGGTCCAGGGAGAGGAAGAAAAAAATGTTACTTCTTTAGCACAAAGTGGCATGATGTTATTGCATTTAATTCTAATATCAGCCCTGTGAAGAAGCCATCATTATCCACTATCATTGAAAAGAAGAGGTAGCCAAGGTCCTATGAGGTGCAGTGCCTTGAGAAGACTCACACTGCAAATGCTTTGGACCAAAGAATATATTTGCTTCTTTATTCAACAAACAGTTTTAGCTTGGGACTATCCTTGGAAACACAAGGATGAATGATGTCTTAGTTAGCTATTGCAGCAATAACGCTGCATAACAAACATCCTCCGAATCTCAGTGGCTTACAACACCAAATATTTATTTTCCTCATTCACAGGTCAAATGGGTTAGCAGGGTTGTTTCAGGTCATGGTTGGCGGGGCTAGGCTTTGGGAGGGGTTTAGGTCTACTCATAGCTCCACATTCTACTTGGACCAGTGCCCACCCTGGGATATGTGACCTGTGCATGCAGGTGGATCCCTGCAGCCAGCTGGACATCTGGGAAGTCTTTCTAGAGAAGGAAATGCCTGAGGTATCAGAGCAAAAGGATCAAATAAGAGCTCCTGGATGAGACAGAGAGAAGTAGGTGAGGAAGGGCTTTACAGGCAGTCAAAACAGAGTGAGCCAAGGCAAGGAGGCCAAGAACAGGATGGTGTGTGCAGGGAAAGTGAGGAGCAGTTAGCTGCCACAGGAGCCCGAAGGGAGAGGCAGTGGGTGTGAGGAGAGAAAGAGCGGTAGAAGTAGGCCGGAGCCAGGAAGGTCCCTCCCTTCTCAAGGCTCTCAAAACAAACAAAACAATTGTCTCTTAGTTCATGTTATGTTGCTTAGAACAGAATATCTGAAACTGAGTAATTGATAAAGAAGAGGAATTTATTTATTATAGGTGTTTAAGCTGAGAAGTCCAAGGTCAAAGGGCTGCATCTGGTGAAGCCTCCTTGCTGGTGGGGACTCTCTAGAGTCCTGTGGTGACACCGAGCTTCACATGGCAAAGAGACTGAATATGCTAGCTCAGGTCTCTCTCCCTCTTCTTCTTAATTTTATGAATTAAAAAATTAATAATTTTTTTTAGAGAGACAGAGTCTCACTTTGTTGGCCTCAGTAGAGTGCCATGGCATCACAGCTCACAGCAACCTCCAGCTCTTGGGCTTAGGCATTTCTCTTGCCTCAGCCTCTCAAGTACCTGGGACTATAGGCGCCTGCCACAGTGCCTGGCTATTTTTTTGTTGCAGTTTGGCTGGGGCAGATTTTGAACCCGTCACCCTCAGTATATGGGTCCGGCGCCCTACGCACTGAGCCACAGGCACCAACCTGTCTCTCCCTCTTCTTATAAAGCCACCAGACCCACTCCCACAATAACCCATCAGTTCATGAATCCATGAATTCATGAGAGCTCTACCAATTACCTCTTAAAGTCCCCACCTCTCAATAATGCCTCATTAGGTATTAAATTTCTACTTGACTTTTGGAAGAGACAAACATACAAATTTCACAGCAAATTTCTTGCTCCATTCTGCTCTATGTCCTGGATAGCTGGCCTATGGTCTGTGCTCAAAGCCTCTCTTATTTTGGGCAGATGAAGATGGCAAAAGATATAGTTTTTGCCTTTCTCCAAATTTATCCGTTATAGATTCAGTCGTGCCCCACCCTATTCATATGTTGAAGCACTAAGCCCCAGAGGGACTGTATTTGGAGTTATGTTGTGGTTTGAATGTATTTATGTCTCCAAAATTCATGTTGGAACTTTAAGCTCTAAAATGATGGTGTTAAGAAGTGGGGCTTTGGAGGGTGTTTAGGGCATGAGAGCTCTGCTCTGATAAATGGAATCAATGCTCATATAAAAGAGGCTTCAGAAAACTGGCTGGCCTTTCCATGCCTGACAACTTGAAAGCAGAGACTAAGCCTTTATCAGACATTGAATTTGCTGGTGCCTTGATCTTGGAATTTCCAGACTCTGCAGAGTTCTTCCAGAACTGCAAGAAATAAATTTCTGTTCTTTATAAATTACCCAATCTCAGATATTTTTGTTATAGCAGAACAGACTATGGCCCTTAAAATTAAATAAGGTCATAAAATTAAATGACCCCCCCATAATTAGGTGGGCCCTAATCCTATAGGATTAGTATGATTATATGAAGAAGACACACCGCGTACCGTTCTTTCTCTGCACATGCACAGAAGGTCCATGTAAGGACACAGCTAGAAGGTAGCTGTCTATAACCTAGAAGAGAGGCTTCACAGAAATCAGGTTAATGGTGCCTTGAGCTTGGACTTTCAGAACTGTGCTAAAATAATATTCTGTTGTTTAAGCCAATCTGTATTTTGTTACAGCAGTACTAGTAAAATAATGCATCCCCATTAACAAAGCTAAGATTAAAACTACCCAGAAGATCTATAGACAATATCTACAACAAAATAAAGGGGCCAGATGCGATGGTTCACACCTGTAATCCTAGCACTCTGGGACGCCGAGGCAGGTGGATTGCCCTGAGTTCACAAGTTCAAGACCAGCCTGAGCAAGAGAGAGATCCTGTCTCTAAAAAAATAGCCAGGTATTGTGGCGGGTGCCTGTAGTCCCAGCTACTTGGGAGGCTGAGACAAGAGAATCGCTTAAGTCCAGGAGTTGGAGATTGCTGTGAGCTGTGACACCATGCCACTCTACTGAGGATGACACAGTGAGATTCTGTCTCAAAAAAAAAAAAAAAAAAAAAAAAAGGAACGGTAAGACAGCATCAGCAGAGCATTAAGCCAAGCACAGGGCCCTGTGCATTTGCACAAGTTGCACTGATGAAGCTGGCCCTGAATTCATCAAATATTTGGTGGATATCTCCTGCATACCTTCACTGGATTAGGCCTTAGGGATACAATGAGAACAAGACAGAGGGGAGCAGAGACCTGGGAGCCTCGTTGGTGATAAAAGCAATTCTCACCAGGGAGCTGCAAGAGTTTCAAGATTGCTGAAATACAAGGTGAGAGACAGGGGTGCTGAGAGACAGAAGTTCCACACGCCCCGCAGAGAGGTGTGCACACCAAGGGAGACAGTGAAACATTGTGGGGGCGGGGTACCAGCACTCTGGACAGTGAAGGGCTGGATGGGAGGGGTCTACCCAAGAGCACTACCTGGAAGGAACTCAAGGCTCTGTGATGGTCTAGAAGAGAGACGAAGAAGGACCGAGCCTCAGCAGGGGTGGGTAGGTGGAGAGGCAGAGACACCTGTGAACTAATTTGAGAAATAACCAGTGAGTGCTCAGAACTAGGGGCCAATGGAAAGGGAGGCCACATGGGACTCAGCAGACTAGGCTCTGATCCTCTTACTCATCTGTGTAGCCTTGGGTGGTCATTAATTCCCAAGCCCTCAGTTTCCCCTTCTGCAGGTCCGGGGCACGATGCCATGGCTCTGAGCACCCTCCCGCTCTGGGATTCTGAAGTGGGAAGCAAAGCCGACTGCTCTGGGTTCCACTTTCCCCCCCTCACTTCTGCCCCTCATTTCTGTGCGCACACTGGTCCGGGATTTGGAGAAGGCCCACGTCCCCCAGCAAGTTCTCAGAGCATTTCTGGAACACCCCCGTGTATGAAGCCAGGCCATCATTGGAGCTACATGTGTCAATGATTTGTCCAGGCATCGCCCACCTCGCCTCGGTTTTCAAACCGTCTCCTCTTCCATCTCCCCCATTTGGATGCCTTTTTCCCCAGCAGCTTAGGGTAGAAGCATCTGCGTACATGGAAAATTCATTGGACTTGGAGCTGGGGAGTTGGCCCCAGGACTGGCTCTGCCATTAATTAGTGTGTGACCTTAGGCAAGTCACTTGCCTCCTCTGAGCTTCACCTTCCTTTCCACACAATGAGGAGAAGAAATTGAATGATCTCTGCAGCAAATAAGATCTTTCCTTCCATCACCCCCCTTCTCCCCCTTACCCTTCTGGGCACTCCCCTCCCAGCAGCCGGTGCCTGTGTCTCTCCTGGAGAACTGCTTGGTGCTGCCCGGACCTGCCCGCTCATGCTCACAAAGGAGCCTTGGAAAGGCCTGGGAATTCATACCCAGTGGGGCAGCTCTTTGTCAACAGCCACCTGGTCCCCTGATTGGGACAACTCTGAGGCATGTCAACTTAAATAATATGTAGAGAGAGGCTCTCTAAAAGAAAAGATTTGTGGCTCAGCGCTTGTATCTCAGCGGCTAGGGCGCCAGCCACTTACACCAGAGCTGGTGGGTTCGAATCCAGCTCAGGACTGCCTAACAGCAATGACAACTACAACCAATAAATAGCCGGGCATTGTGGCAGGCATCTGTGCTTGAGCTCCTTGGGAGGCTGAGGCAGGAGAATCCCTTAAACCCAGGAGTTTGAGGTTGCTGTGAGCTGTGATGCCACGGTACTCTACCCAGGGCAACATAGTGAGACTCTGTCTCAAACAAAAAAGAAAAGGGCTTGGCGCCTATGGCTCAATGGGCTAAGGTGCCAGCCACGTACACCTAAGCTGGCAGGTTCGAATCCAGCCCAGGACCGACAAACAACAATGACGGCTGCAACCAAAAAATGGCCATAAGTTGTGGCGGGCGCCTGTGGTCCCAGCTACTTGGGAGGCAGAGGCAGGAGACTCGCTTGAGCCCAGGAGTTGGAGGTTGCTGTGAGCTATGATGCCACAGCACTCTATCCAGGGTGACAGCTTGAGGCTCTGTCTCAAAAAAAAAAAAAAAGAAAAGATTTGTTTAGGAATAGAGCATTGCAATGGAAATACAGATACCATAGTAAACTATGCCATATTCAGGGAAGTGAAGGACGACAAAGGTTTTTAAAGGAAAAAAACAAGGAGGGATATGGCATTAGAGCGGTGTGCAGCCAACTGCGTGCAGCCAAGAGGATAAGAAAGGCTGCAGAGGAACAAGAGGCCTCTGAAGTGACAGTGCACAAGGCAGTGACAGCTTGAGATGCCCTGGCACCTGAGCAACCAGATCTCCCAAGCTGCCCCCACCCCCAACTTGTGTCCTTTGAAAAGCAGTGGCACACCCATATTCCAAAGATGGCCATGTACAACTTTTTTTTAATTTATTTTTTTATTTTTTATTTTTTAAGAGATAGTCTCACTTTATGGCCCTCAGTAGAGTGCTGTGGCGTCACACAGCTCACAGCAACCTCCAACTCCTGGGCTTAAGCGATTCTCTTGCCTCAGCCTCCCAAGTAGCTGGGACTACAGGCGCCCGTCACAACGCCTGGCTATTTTTCTGTTTTGCAGTTCGGCTGAGGCCGAGTTTGAACCTGCCACCTTCGGTATATGAGACTGGCGCCCTACTCGATGAGCCCTTAAATTTTTTTTTATTGCTGGGGATTCATTGAGGGTGCAAAAAACCAGGTTACACTGATTGCATTTGTTAGGTAAAGTACCTCTTATAATTGTTTCTTGCCACCCAAAGGTGTGGCACACACCAAGACTCCCACCCCCTCCCTCCTTCTCTCTCTCTGCTCTTTCTTTTTTTTTTTTGTTTTTTTGAGACAGAGCCTCAAGCTGTCACCCTGGATAGAGTGCAATGGCTTCACAGCTCACAGCAACCTCCAATTCCTGGGCTCAAGCGAGTCTCCTGTCATTGTTGTTTGGCGGGCCTGGGCTGGATTCGAACCCGTCAGCTCAGGTGTACGTGGCTGGCGCCTTAGCCCGTTGAGCCACAGGCACCGAGTCACTCTCTGCTCTTTCTCCTCCCATCCCCCTCCCTCCTTCTCTCCCTCTCTGCTCTCCCCTTCCCCCACCCTCCACCGTGTACTAGGTCATTAATTGTCCTCATATCAAAATTGAGTACATGGGATTCATGCTTCTCCATTCTTGTGATGCTTTACTAAGAATAATGTGTTCCACTTCCATCCAGGTTAAAACAGAGGATGTTACGTCTCCATCTTTTTTAATGGCTGCATAGTATTCCATGGTGTACATGTACCACAGCTTGGTTTCTTGGGGTTTTTTTGGGTTTTGAGACAGAGTCTCAAGCTGTCACCCTGGGTAGACTGCGTGTCACCGTGGTGTCACAGCTTACAGCAACCTCAGACTCTTAGGCTTAAGCAATTCTCTTGCCTCAGCTTCCCAAGTAGCTAGGACTACAGGCGCCCGCCAGAACACCAGCTATTTTGTTGTTGTAGTTGTCATTGCTGTTTGGCAGGCCCAGGCTGGATTTGAACCTGCCTGCTCTTGGGTATGTGGCTGGTGGCCTACCTGCTGAGCTATAGGCACCAAGTCTACACCATAGCTAGTTAATCCATTCCTTTGTTGGTGGGCATTTAGGCTGTTTCCACATTTTGGAAATTGTAAAATGAGCTGCAATAAACAGTCTAGCACAAGTGTCCATATGATAAAAGGATTTTTTTTCCTTCTGGGTAGATGCCCAGTAAGGGGATTACAAGATCAAATGGGAGGTCTAGCTTGAGTTCTTTGAGGTTTCTCCATCCTTCCTTTCAAAAAGGTTGTATTAATTTGCAGTCCACTAGCAATGTAAAAGTGTTCCTTTCTCTCCACATCCATGTCAGCATCTGCAGTTTTGAGATTTTGTGATGTGGGCCATTCTAGCTGGGGTTAGATGATATCTCAGGGTGGTTTTGATTTGCATTTCTCTAATAATTAGATGAGCATTTTTTCATATGTTTGCTAGCCATTCATATGTCTTCTTTAGAGAATGTTCTATTCATCTCTCTTGCCCATTGCTATATGGGATTGTTGGCTTTTTTCACATGGATTAGTTTGAGTTCTCCATAGATCCTAGATATCAAGCTTTTGTCTGATTCAAAATATGCAAATATCCTTTCCCATTGTGAAGGTTGTCTATTTGCTTTGGTTGTTGTCTTCTTAGCTGTACAGAAGCTTTTCAGTTTCATTAAGTCCCATTTGTTTATTTTTGTTATTGTTGCAATTGCCACGGAAGTCTTCTTTATAATGTCTTTCACCAGGCCGATATCTTCCAGTGTTTTTTCTATGCTATTTTTGAGGATTTTTATCCTTTCGTGCCTTAAATTTAAGTCTTTTATCCATTCGAATCAATTTTTAGAGAAAGGAGTGGGTCCAGTTTCAGTCTTATACATGTGGATATCCAGTTCTCCCAGCACCATTTAGTGAATAGGGAGTCTTTCCCCCAGGATATGTTCTTGTTTGGTTTATTGAAGATTAGGTGGCTGTAAAATGTTAGTTTCACTTCCTGGTTTTCTATTCAATTCCAAATTGTCTATATCTCTATTTTTGTGCTGGTACCATGCTGTTTTGACCACTAGGCCAAGTGCAATTTGATGATGGAGACAAGGCTGTTGCAGAAAATCCAGAGGCCCCACCCCTCTGATTTTGACTCCACTCTAACAAAACCTGACCCTTAATTTGCAGAAGAGACTCTGGCCCCAGATCATCACCAAAGTGCAAGCCGAGGGGGCCATCCTGAGGTCTCAGTGTCTGCTGGGAATTATAGAACAGGGGTGGCCAGCCGCCCAAATTATAGGGCAGCTGGGCTCACTGGTGATTGGAATGGATAAAAATACCCCTGAACAAGGGTCATACTCCCTTCCACGCATAGCTCTGTGGCCAAGCAGGCTGCCACAAACCTGCTCCCTCGGCTCCAAGTCTGCACCACCATGAACCACTTGTCCAGAGACAATCCAGACGAGAAAAAGGATACAAAATTCTGATGCTACTTATTACACTTTTCTCCCGTCTTTGGGGCCTGGTTTAAAAAACAAATCACAGGGGCGGCTCCTATGGCTCAGCGAGTAGGGCGCCGGCCCCATATACCAAAGGTGGCGGGTTCAAGCCCGGCCTCGGCCGAACTGCAAAACAAAAAAATAGCCAGGCGCTGTGGCGGGCGCCTGTAGTCCCAGCTATTAGGGAGGCTGAGGCAAGAGAATCGCTTAAGCCCAAGAGCTGGAGGTTGCTATGAGCAGTGTGACGCCACGGCACTCTACCCAGGGCGATAAAGTGAGACTCTGTCTCTACAAAAAAACAAACAAACAAACAAAAAAAACAAATTACAGGGCTCCACGCCCATAGCACAGTGGTTATGGCACTAGCCACATGCACCAAGGGTGGTGGGTTCAATCCTTGCCCAGACCAGCTAAACATCAAGGACAACTGAAACCAAAAAAATAGCCGGGCATTGTGGTGGGCATCTGTAATCCCAGTTACTTGGGAGGCTGAGCCCAAGAGTTTGAGTTTGCTGTGAGCTGTGACTCCATGGCACTCTACCCAGGGTGATAAAGTGAGACTCTCTCAAAAAAAAAAACAAACCTTGGGATAATATTTAGGGGGTTGATTATAAGGCTTATAGTGATGCGATTTATTTTTCTTAAAGATCTTTGCTTCAGGCTCAGCGCCTGTGGCTCAATGGGCTAAGGCGCCAGCCACATACACCTGAGCTGGCGGGTTCAAATCCAGCCCGGGCCCACCAAACAACAATGACAGCTGCAACCAAAAAATGGTCAGGCGTTGTGGCGGGCACCTGTAGTCCCAGCTACTTGGGAGGCAGAGGCAGGAGACTCGCTTGAACCCAGGAATTGGAGGTTGCTGTGAGCTGTGTATGCCACGGCACTCTATCCAGAGTGACAGCTTGAGTCTCTGTCTCAAAAAAAAAAAAAGATCTTTGCTTCAAAAATGTGCCAGAACTGCATTGTACACCTGGCCGCCACTTATGTGGAAACAGCTGGGGAGGAATATATCCCTCTCTTTTTATACAGAAGCGTGGATTATCCCCAGGAGAATTTCCTAGAAATTAATAACATTAGTTCTTCCAGGAAGGGCAACCGGGTGGTGGGGGCCAGAGGTGAGTAGAAAAAGTTTATGTTTTTCTTTTGTGGGGATGGGTGTCATGGGAGCATGCCTTGGACCCAACAATTCCATTTCTGGGAATTTGTCCCAAGAGATGACCGGTAAAGTACACAATGATGTCTGCAAAAGGTATTTTGTTTTTTTTTGAGACAGAGTCTCACTTACTATGTCACCCTCGGTAGAGTGCTGTGACATCACAGCTCATAGCAACCTCCAGCTCTTGGGCTTAGGCGATTCTCTTGTCTTAGCCTCCCAAGTAACTGGGACTACAGGCTCCCACCACAAGGCCTGGCTATTTTTTTTTTTTTTTGACACAAAGCCTCAAGCTGTCGCCTTGGGTAGAGTGCTGTGCCATCACAGCTCACAGCAACCTCCAATTCCTGGGCTCAAGCAAGTCTCCTGCCTCCGCCTCCCAAGTAGCTGGGACTACAGGCGCCCGCCACAACGACCAGCTATTTTTTGGTTGCAGCCGTCATTGTTGTTTAGCGGGCCCGGGCTGGATTCAACCCGTCAGCTCAGGTGTATGTGGCTGGCGCTTTAGCCGTTTGAGCCACAGGCGCTGAGCTGACCCGGCTATTTTTGTTGTTGTTTGAGTTGTCATTGTTGTTTTAGCTGGCCTGGGCTGGGTTCGAACCCACCAGCATCGGTGTGTGTGGCCGGTGCCCTATCCACTGAGCTACAGACACTGCCTGCAAAAGGGCTTTATACAGTATTGCTGTGTACTGAGCTAGGACTAGGAAAATAAATTATATATGTATATCTGTGGAAAACTAGGTAGCTTTCAAAAAGGACAGAGTAAGGTCTAGAAACTTTGACATAGAAAGATGTTCACATCATTGCTGTACAGCAGCTTGAACTGAGTGGTCTTCTTCATGTGAAGTCACATTGTTCAGCACATGGCTGATATCTGGGAAGAGGATCATGCAAAGGGTAAGAGTGACTTCCCAGGCCGAGCACAGTGGCTCACGCCTATTTCCTAGCACTCTGGGAGGCTGAGGTGGATGGTTTGCCTGAGCTCAGTGGTTGGAGACCAGCCTGAGCAAGAGCAAGACCCCCATCTCTAAAAAATAGCCAGTGTTGTAGAGGGCCCCTGTAGTCCCAGCTACTTGGGAGGCTGAAGCAAGAGGATCACTTGAGCCAGGAGTTTGAGATTGCTGTGAGGTATGATGCCATGGCATTTTACTGAGGGTGACAAAATAAACTCTGACTCAAAAAATTAAAAAATGACTTCTAGCGTCCAGGAGTGGCAGAGTTACTTATATCAGTTCAGCATACCTGCCAATAACAATTACAGCTCTGGATGAAACATTAAAAAAAAAACAGGGTGGTGAGTAGGGTGCCAACTCCATATACCGAGGGTGGCAGTTTCGAACCCTGCCCCAGCCAAACTGCAACAAAAAAAATTGCTGGAGTGAATAAATACATAAATATTGGTTTAAAAAAAATAGCTTATTTTTTTGAGATAAAAAACTTATTAGGTTTTAGGTGAAACTTATTAAATGTAGAATATTAATGTCTTCTTATAGTGATTAAGAAAATGCCATGAAGTCTATCTCTAACAGTATGATCAAAATGTTTCTGATTGTATATGAAGTAAGCACATTGTGCCCCATGATTGCACCAATGTATACAATTAGGATTTAATAAAATTATTAAAAAAAAAGTGACTGTTTACTCTGGGGGTTCCATTTTCCTTTCCTGTCATGTGTGTTCCAGGAATGGACTTTGTAAAAGACAGTGACAGCCACCTTAGGGCCAAGTTTTCATAACTGCAAGACACGAGTAAATCAGGCAGAACAGGTTACATTCCCCTTTCACATTAGCTGTACAGAACCTGATATGGGGAAGCATGGACAGATGTTAAAAGCATCCAGTGGTCTCTAAAAGTGTCTAATTAAACACAAAGCCAAATGCAGAAGAAGCAAGAAGAGGAACAAGTTCAGGGTTCACCTTGGTCACAGAGAGACTTAGGAGTCAAGGACCATTTTGAGTGAATGCCAAAAATGCATATGCCCTAAAACACATGTTTCAAATACATTTGTATTCAACTGTGGAATCAAGAGAGGAATACATTTAAGCTAAAGGTTTATTTCAATAATGAATATAATGGTTTATATTTGCATAACATGTTAAATTTATAAATGACTTTTCCATGCATTGTATTATTTAATTTCAGAGCAGCCTTCAAAGGCAGACAGTACTAGATCTCTTTTGTAAAGAAGGTAATTAAGGGCCCAAGTTCTACTGCCAATAAACTGACAAAGCCAAAGTTAGAATATAGTTATTTTACCTTCTTGCCTTGGGATACATAAGCTGAAAGGGCAGCTTGGAAGAAGGGGCAACAGGAGAGCAATGAGAACCAGCTAATAGAGAAGAATATAACACAAGTCAGGAGTTAGGTATTAAGAGAAAAATGATGGGGAGCTAAGGACAAATACTATTTAGTTTATTTAAGGTGAGGATGGATGGAGGTTTGTGGTTATAGAGATGAGGAGACATTCACGTTTACCCCATTGTTTACCTGATCAGATCATGGGAAGGTACATAAACATAGTGGTTTTTGAGATGGCAGGCATATTCTTAGGCAGAAATGGAGTGGAGGAAATTTCAAGGTGAAAGAAACAACCTGAATGAATGTGAAGAGGCAGAAATTAAGGGCATCAATGAATTTCCCTGTTTAATTATTGCACTGGATACGTGGAGGGAGAAACAGAAAATGAAGCTGGAAAGGGTGGAGGGTATTATCATAGACACCTTTCAGCACCAAGCTAAATAGTCTAGTCTTAATTTATTAGACTCTTGAAAGCAAGTGATACTTTATAAACATGGAATTAATGCAATGTCTGCCTCATTGGTCTCTTGTGAGATTTTAATGAAATGACACAAAAGTACTTCATAAAAATTATTTAGGAAATTAATATTATAATTGCATTTACTTATTAATTTAACAAATATTTATTGAAACCTATTATATATTAGGCATGGTATAGACACTTGACATTAATAAATGAATAAGACATTACTATGCATTGAAGCTCACAGTCTAGTGAGGGGGAAAATAAACATTTAAATAAATAATTAGAAATGAATATTCTGAGGTAAATGTACACATGGTGTTATGAAAGTACAGAGGGAGGGTTTGATGAACTCTTGAATAGGCACAGATATAAATAAGGGAATAAAATCATTAAGCTTCTAGAAGAAAACATTAGAGAAAATCTTTGAGACATTGTGCTAGACAAAGTCTTCTCAGATCACAAAAAGTATACATCATAAAAGAAAAAAGTGTTGAAATGGACTTTATTAAAATTAAACTGACATTTAAACAAATTAAAAAGAAAGCCATATAACTGGAATAAATATTTACAAGACATATAAATGAATCGAAAGCTTATATCCAAAATATTAAAAGAGCTCTTAGAAGTCAGTAATAACAAAATAAACGATAAAATGATGGGCCAAAGAATTTCAAAAGAGCCTACAAAACAAGATGTACAAATGGCCAATAAGGATGAGAAAAGATACTCTACATCATCAGGAATTAGAGTAATGCAAAATAAAATCATGAGATGCCATTATACAGCTACTAGAACGGTTAAAGTTAAAAAGATTGATTATATCTAATGTTGGTGAGAATGTGAAGCAAGTGGAATCCTCCTGTATTTCAGGAGGAAATGCAAAATATCAAAGTCCATTTGAAAACAATTGAACACAACCTAAATAGCCACGAATAGTTGATTGAATAAGTACACTATAGTATATCTATACTATAAACTTTAAGAATGTAAAGGCTTGTGGTGATTACTAAATATATGTTTAACAATAGAACTAAAAACTAAATAACAGCTATAAAGGAAAAAACATAGTATACAATGGCTTTATGTTCTGACAATGCAGATACATCCCACCTAGCAAAAATTAGAGTAGAATGAGAAAAATAAGCTCACTCTCTTATATAAAAAATTTAAGCCACTTTAGATAAATTTTATTTTTAATGCTAAAAGACTAAAATAACTTTTAAAGTAAATAAAGTTTAAGATATGTCACCTTTCTTTCTAATATCTATGTTTTCTCTAACTCACCTAATCTGATCCAAACACATATTCCTGTCTAAGTCTTCTCCCTGCCTCTCATCAGGAATAGATGGATTGTTACTGCTTCATCTAAAAAAGGTAGAACTAAAAAATGCTATGCAGACATCGAAAGTGATTTCCTCAAAGTTAATCTTTAAAATTCTTCATTGTTTTGAGTTACTTAGTGGACAACTATGGAATGATTGTTCAATGCAAGAATTCTAGATAAGCCAAAAACTACCAAGTTAGAGATTCATATGAGACATAATATTCAAGCCCAGGTAATACTGTGTTGCACATATTAAAGCATAATAAGAATATATTAGTTTCTGATTTCTACAGGACTATGGAACTAATCATCTTCAAGAACTAATAAAACATAGATATAAGGAAAACAAAACCTAAACACACCATAATTACTACAGGGAAATCTTTGATGGAATATTATTATATATAATAAATGACAATTTTGAAAGCTTTCTCAAATTGGTTTTTAATCATGTTTGTCTCCATTAAGCCACTAAGTTAATTAAATAGGCAAACCAACTAGAGGCAAGGAAATTGATTTTCTACATAGGACACTCTCAACAGAGTAGCAGACATAAGAAAAGGATCAATTTTTCTTCATGATGTGCAAATTAAGCCCCGTTCAGAAAAAAAAATTAACAAAATCCTTATTCCCTTGTTCCTTTCTTTTTTTTTTTTCTTTAGTGACATGTTAATCAAGTAAATATGGCAGGAAAGGAAAATACATCTGAATATTTCTTGTACCTTTCATGTTCAGGAAGTCTCCTGTCTCATTACAGAAAGCTTCCAACCACTCCTTCAGCCTCCTGCCTAATAAAGCCTGGGCATTGAGACCTAATGAGTGGATCCTAGCTCCTTTCTACCTACTGAGAAATTCTAATACCAATCTACTTACCATGGACCTTGTGAATTGCTATTTTTTTATTATAAGAGTCTATTCCCTTACCTTTCCTTTCATCACAACAACCAATCTCCACCCCTACTCTAGGTATACAAATATCTTATTTTCATTTGGACCCCCCCAAAAATATCAGAAAGACCCACATTTGCCCAAGCTTGAGGTCTTTGACATATGTTATTGTTTTAAGGATTACCTGTAAGTCCTCCTACAATCTGTAGTAAGTGAACGGAGAGCTCTTTGCTATGATACTTAACTAAAAATCAAAAGAATATCCTTTTGTGAATTTTGATGCTGAGAAGTGTATTCTTGGGTGAGAAGCAGAAAAGGGAATTTTCCTATGTCCCTTTGCTTATTATCTACATAATGACATTAGTAAAGCTCTCTATATTCCAGAAGATGTGTGTCAACAGTTCAACTAGCATAGTGTAGCATTCCCTGCAGAGCGTATCATTTCTGAGATAATTTTGCACGAACATGAGTGTATTCTTTACTCCTCTGTTGTTGAATCTGAATAACACCAAGACCTTTATCATTTGTGAAAGCAGTATCACTGTTTCATGAGGGAAGAATTTGCTAATAAATAAAGTTTGAGCAGGAGCTTTGAAGTGATTCCAGAAAACTATTTTTCTTACACTTTGTAATTATAAACCTGTGGATAGGGAGAAATATTTTTTTTAGATATAAAGATCTGAGTTGTGAGAGATTTCTAAGTAAAAGTGTACCTGATATTATATTACTATATATTGAAAAATATAGTCATATAACTATGTTTCAGTCAAGGGGGAATTGCATATATGACAGCGGTCCTATAAGATCATCATACCATATTTTTACACAAATACTTACCTTTGTGTTCCTTTTGCCTACAGTATTCAATACAGTGATATTCTGTACTAGTTTGTAGTCTAGGAGAAATATGCTGTACCATGTAGATTAGGTGTGTAGGAGACTATACCATCTAGGTTTTTGTAAGTACATTCTATGATGTTTGCATAATGAAATTGCCTAACAATGTATTTCTCAAACTATATCCCCATCATTAAGTGACACATTATTATACGCAACCTAAATTCTATGTTTTTATATTCAGGAATCCTATGGTAAGATCCAATTGGTTATGGACTGCTATGGACTGTTTGTGTCCCACCAAAATTTCTATGTTGAAGCCCTTAATTCCCTATGTGATGGTATTTGGAGATGATAGTGGCTTGGGAGATAATTAGGTTGAGATAAATCCATGAAGGGAAGCCCTCACAATGAGATTGGTGCCCTTATAAGAAAAGACTCCAGAGAGCCTGCTTACTTTCCTTCTGTCCCTCTTCCACGTGAGCACACAATGAGGAAGCAGCCATCAGCAAGCCAGGAAGACGGCCCTAACCAGACCCCAATCATGCTGGCACCCTGATCTCACACTTTCAACTTCCAGAACTATGGAAAAATAATTTTCTGTTATTTAAGTAACACAATCTATGGTATTTTATTATGGCAGCCTAAGCTGACAAAGACATTAACTTAGAACATATTCAATTACGTAATTTGCTTACCGTGCTTTCCCAAGGCTGTCATCTAGCCACTGCTTTGCTTGCAAAAACAGAAACTGAATCAAGGGATAACCGAATATAAGTAAGGACAGAGAGTCATCCTGGTTTTCTTGAAGTAGGAAAAGAACACTGTACTTTTTATGTGCTTCTTTGCATGCATACAGGTATATCTCATTTTATTATGCTTCACTTTATTACATTTTGTACATATTTCATTTTATGCAAATTAAAGATTTATGGCAACACTGAGTCCAACAAGTCTGTTGGAACCATTTCTAACAGCATATGCTCGGTTCATGTATCTGTATCACATTTTGGTAATTCTTAAAATATTTCAAACTTTTTTGTTATTATTATTTCTATTATGATGATTTGCAGTCAGTAATCTTTGATTTTACTATTGTAATTGTTGTTGGGCACCACAAGCAGTGCCCATATAAGACAGTGAATTTAATCAATCAATGTCGCATGTGTTCCCACTGCCACCAGCTGTTCGCATCTCTCTCTCTCTCTTTGGGCTTCTCTATTCCTAGAGACACAAAATATTGAAATTATTATAGAGGACAATTAGTACCTCTATAATGGCCTGTATGTGTTCAAATGAAAGGAAGAGTTATATATCTCTCACTTAAAATCACAAGCTAGAAAGGAATAAGCTTAATGAAAAAGGCATCTCGAATGCCAAGATAAACTAAAAATTAGGCTTCTTGCACCAAACAGCCAAGCTGTAAATGCAAAAGACAAGTTCTTGAAGGAAATTAAAAGTGCTACTCCAGTGAATAACACATGAACGGTAAAGCGAAAAGGTCTTGAGTGAAGAAAGTTTGAGCGGTCTGGGCAGAAGACCAAACCAGCCACAGTCTTCTCTTAAACCTAAGCAAGGCCATAACTGTCTTCTATTCCTCTACAAGGCTGAGAGTGGTGAGGAAGCTACAGAGGAAAAGTTGGAAGCTAGAAGAGTTTAGCTCACAACGTTTAAGGAAAGAAGCTGTCTTCATAACATAAAAGTACAAGGTGAAGAGGGAAGTGATGATGTAGAAACAGCAGCAAGTTACTCAAAAGATCTAGCTCAGATCATTAATAAAGGTGGCCACACTAAACAATAGCCTTATATAGGAAGAAGATGCTATCTACCTAGGAAATTCATAGCTAGAGACAAGAAGTCAATGCCTGGCTTCAAAGTTTCCAAGCATATACTGGCTCTCTTGTTAGGGGCAAATGCAGCTGGTGACTTTAAGTTTAAGCCAATGCTCGTTTACTGTTTCAAAAATCTTATTAAAAATCTTAATAATTTGCTAATCTACTCTGCTTGTGCTCTAGAAGTGGAAAAACAAATTTGGGGTGATAGTTCATCTATTTACAGCATGGTTTACTTACTATTTTAAGCCCACTGTTAGATCTACTACTCAGAAAAAAGATTTCTTTTCAAATATTACTGCTTTTTGATAAGGGACTTGGTCATCCAAAAGTTCTTATGAATATGTTCAGGAAGGTTAATTTTATTTTCATGCTTTCTCATAAAATATATATTCTGTAACCCATGGAACAGGGGATAATTTTGATTTTCAAGTCTTTTTACTTAAAAAATACATTTTATAAGGCCACAGCTGCCATAGACAGTGATTCCTCTGAGGGATCTGGACAAGGTAAATTGAAAATTTTCTGTAAAGTGTTCACCCATTCTAGATTCCACTGCAAATATTTGTGATTCATAGGGGAGGCCAAATTATAAATATTAACTGGATTTTAGAAAAAAATTGATTCCGGCCCCCATGGATGACTTTGACAGGTTCAAAACTTCCATGGAAAAGGTAAATGCAGATATGGTAGAAATAGCAAGAGAAATAGAATTAGAAGTAGAGCTTGAAGATGTGACTGAATTGCTGCAAGCTCATGATAAAACTTGAAAGTTGCAATCTTATTTGCAGATACAATAGGCTTTAAACTAACCAAACTAAGGAAGGACAAAGACGGACATTTCTTATTTGTTAAAGGTAATACTCAATATGATGAGATTTCAATTGTTAATATTTATGCACCCAACCAGAATGCACCTCAATTTATAAGAAAAACTAATAGACATGAGTAACTTGATTTCTTCCAGCTCCACAGTAGTTGGAGATTTTAACACTCCTTTAGCAGTGTTGGATAGATCCTCCAATAAGAAGCTAAGTAAAGAAATCTCAGATTTAAACTTAACCATTCAACATCTGGATTTAACAGACATCTACAGAACGTTTCATCCCAATAAAATTGAATACACATTCTTCACATCAGCCCATGGAACATATTCCAAAATTGATCACATCTTAGGTCACAAATCTAACCTCAGCAAATTT
>CAUYON010000657.1:0-13077 GCA_963573935.1 Arctocebus calabarensis
CGATATCCCTCTGAAAGGAGAGTGTCAGAATCTTTGGTGATATTTGGGAAATTTTCATTTATAATATTCTCTAGTATGGCATCCATTCCCCTGGGGCTTTCTTTTTCCCCTTCTGGGATACCTATAACTCATATGTTTGAACACTTCATAGAGTCCCATAATTCTGCTAGTGAACGTTCTGCTTTTTCTCTCTTCTTTTTCTGTCTCTTTAAGCATCTGAGTTATCTCAAGAGCTTTGTCCCGTACCTCTGAGATTCTTTCTTCTGCATGGTCTAATCTGCTGTTGATACTTTCTACTGCATCTTTAAGTTCCCTAATTGACTTCTTCATTTCCCTCATCTCTGCCATATCCTTTTTATAATCTTCTCGCATTTGATTCTGTTTTTGGATTTCTTTTTCCATTTTATCAGCATTTTCCTTCATTTCTTCCTTCATTTCCTTGATTGTTTTCATCATCTGTATTCTAAATTCCCTTTCTGACATTTCTAACATTTCCTTATAGGGAGAATCCTCTACAGTATCTACCTCACAGCCCCTTGTGGGGGGGGTTGCTCTGGACTGTTTTTTCATGATGCCAGGAGTTTTCTGCTGTTTTTTCCTCATGATTTCTTTTATCTGTTTCTTTGTCCTAATTTTCGTTTCATTTCCTCCTGCTCTTTAATTTGCCATGCTTCTGGACTAGGGTTTCAATGAGTCCTTTTCGTACAGGACCAGAGGATGAGAAGATTGAAGAGCAAGAAGGGAAAAAAGAAAGAAAGAGAGAAAAAAAAAGAAAAAGAAAGAAAAGAAAAGAAAAAGGAGGAAGGAGAAGGGGTGGGTAGAAGCAACTATTGACCAAAAGTAGAAAGGCACAGAAAGAAGGGGATGTGAGCAATATAGGTGTACAGTAGGGTACTTTGACCCAACCTTAAGAGCCCCCGACCTCTGAGGGTGCCTGGTTGGGTAATTCGGTCAGCAGCTCTTTGCCAGCCTGTTTGGACACAGTACCCCACCTCCACCAAGTATAGAGGGAAGACAAAAATGCAATAAATCAAATCAAAGCAAGCAAACTGAAAACTTTACAGGATAAAATTGGGGAAAAAAACAATTACTATGGGTAGAAACACTAGCAAAATTAAAGTCTAATTGTTGAAAAAGGCAATAATGGAAAATTATATTTAAACTAGAAAAATTAAGAAATGAAAAAAGAAAAATCTTTAACGAAAATGTTGAAATTAAAAATAAAACATTAACATAAACAAACAAACAAACAACAACAAGAAAAGAAAACACAAAACAAAACAAAACCAAGAAACAAAGCAGTATATATATCTTGCTGACATTGTCTGGGCAAGAGGTGATCTTCTGGGGTATGATATGTTAATCACAATGTTGATAAGGCTGAACAAAATGGAGACTGGAGGCCTCTACTGATTTCTCAAACCCCACAGGGTGGAAAGCTTAAATGGTCCTCAGCCTGTTTAGAAGGCACTTAAAATTGCTACCTTTGGGTAAGCAGAAGCTTTCCCAGGAAAGTACTTGTCGCTGGGATTACTCCTTAAGTGGCTATCCACTTACCCAGTGTGCCAAAACCGGTCTCACCCTATGCCCCTGAGGGCTAAGGCTGCAAGGCGTCTCAGTCCCTGCCTTTAGGCTGGTCAGTCACTAGATTACTCGCCCCCGCTGGATGCTTGTTCTGCGACCCTGAGGGTGGAGCTTGTCGGGGCAGTTCTCCTACGATGGCTCCACACAGCACACAACCAGACACTGGTAGCCCACAACCAGCCAGCTCCGTCTGGCTCGGTGGTTCAGTCTGGAGCCCCAGACAACACTCAAAGACCCCCCACACTCTTGCCCTAGTTCTCCCAAGGCAGTTCAACTGAGTGCCAAGTGCAAAAGAAACCCAAACAGCTCACAGGTAAGGCCTTTCCAGTTTGCAATCTCACTGTTGCTGTAGCCACAGCTGCCAGCAGGATTAGACCGAATGAACACATGCAACCACTTGCCAGATCTCCACTGCTTTTGCCTTCCTCAGGGGATCCAGAAGTCTCATGCTGTCTCCCTGTGTCCCCAAAGGGATGTTTCTGGGCAGATCTCACCAGCCAGAGATGCCTGAATTCTTCTCTCCCCAGTCTCACCATGCCCAGTTGCAAGGAAACTGTTACTCAGCCACCATCTTAAAGCCACTGTTTTCATGGAAGTTTTTCAACCTGGATTGCCGGAGTTGTAGCTCAGAGAGTACAGTGAGGAGGTGGTGAGCTGGATACAGCATATGATCCAGAATGGTGGAAATCTGATGTATTAGGCAAGTGATTGCCACCCACTGGTATAAGCAGCCCGCTCCCCAACCCCACCCCGGGGCTCTGGGGTGGAGGGAAGTCTTTTTGGAGTTTTCAGTTGTTGAGGGAAGCTGTGCATTGAGTGGAAAGCTTGGAAGAGTGGGTGGACTCAAATGGTTTATAGAAACCAGCGGTATTTCGTAGTTTTGTTTAATTGTAAGTTGATGGACCAGAATGGTGACTCTAACCTGTTCTCCTAGCACTCCACTGGCCAAGGGAAGAGGATCTTGGGAGGTGAGGAGTTCATGACCAGTCTGAGTCAGAATGAGACCCTGGATGTTGTGGCAGGCACTTATAGTCCAGTCTACTTGGGATGTTGCAACAAGAGATTCTCTTGACTCTAGGAGTTTGATATTTCTGTGAGTGTTGAGACCCTGGGACTTTACTGAGGGTAATAACATTAGACTATCTGAAAAACACACACACACAAAAAGAAAAAACAAGAGAGAGAGCGAAAGTAGGTGGAACTAGTAAGAATACCAAAACTAGGCATGTGTGTGGCAGATGCTTGTAATCTCAGTCACTTTAGAGGGTGAGGAAAGAGGATTGCTTGAGCCCAAGAGTTTGAAGTTGCTGTGAGTTACAAGAAGGCCAAGGGACTGTAGCCAGGCTGACAGCGTGAGACTCTGCTTCAAAAACAAATAAATTCTTCCATTCTTCAGATACTTTGCTAAGAAGAATGTGTTCCAGCTCCATCCATGTAAACATGAAAGAGGTGCAAGAATACAGGGAAAGGGGTAAGGGAGGAGAGGGGAGGGGATGGGGGAGGATAGATGGAGGGAGGGCAATTGGTGGGGCCACACCTACTGTGCATCTTACAAGGGTACAGGTGAAACTTACCAAATGCAGAATACAAATGTCTTCATACAATAACTAAGAAAATGCCATGAAGGCTATGTTAAACAGTTTGATGAAAGTATTTCAGATTGTATATTAAACTAGCACATTGTACCCCATAATTGCATTAATGTACACAGCTATGATTTAATAAATTAAAAAAATTAATTAATTAATTAATTAAGCATTTAACAAAAAGAAGGGCCAAAGTTCATGATTTAGTTGAGCACTTGCCCCATAGGGTAAGGAGTTGCTTGTTTTTTATACACTTCCATTATGATTCTCATTACTTTTACCCTAATATTCATCATAAGTGAAAGAAAGAAAATCTCCACACAAAACACAAAGAGAAAAGAGTAGCCAGTTCTCCAGGAAAAATGGATTATATATATCTGAGTTAATTATCAATTTTAAAATGGACAATTCTAGTTTTATTGGACAGGTTGGGTGGCTTAGTCTGATAATCCTAGCAAACTGGGTGGCCAAGGCAGGGGGACTTGTTGAGCTCAGGAGATCAAGACCAGCCTAAGCCAGAGCCAGACACTGTCTCTAGCCAGAATAGAAAAAACTAGGAAGGTGTTGTGGCCAGTGGCAACTGTATCCCCAGGTATTCCGGTGCCCTAGTCAAGGCGATTGCTCAAGCCCAGCATTTGGAGTTTGCAGGGAGCTATGATGCCAGGGTACTGAACTCAAGGCCACAAAGTGAGACTGACTATAAAAGAAAGGAATACACACCATTTTATAAGAATGAATAAGTAAATAAGCAATATTCTGTGGTTTCAGGAATTAAATAATTATTGATAGACTGAATTACAGACAAAATCTCACTCTGTTCCTGAGGCTGGTGTTCTGTGGTGTATCTCACTAGAACCTTGAACTCCTGGACTCAGGCAAATCTCCTGCCTCAGCCTGGCAGGGAGAATTCTTGAACTCCAGTGTTCAAGACCAGCCTGACCAAGAGCCAGACTCTATCTCTAGTAAAAATAGAAAAACTAGGCCTTTTTTTCCATTTGTTAACATCAAAAGATATTTATTTTCTCTGAGTTTCTTAATATTCATTGTAAAAAATTTTCATGTCCTTTGATAGGTATTGGCTGGGAAGAATCAACATTGTTAAAATGTCCATACTATCCAAAGCAATGTATAGATTTAATGCAATCTCTACAAAGTGCCATTGTCATAGTATACAGAACTTGAAACAATAGTACTTAGATTTATTTGGAATCAGAAAAAAACCTTGAATAGTCGATACATTACTAAGAAATAAAAACAAATCAGGATTTATACTGCATTTCCAGACTCCATGCTATGTTAGAAATTTATACTTATCAAAACAACTTATTATTGGCTCAAAAATAGAGAGGTAAATTTATGGAACAGAATAGAGAATCAAGAGATGAATCCAGTCACTTATCATCATGTGATCTTTGATAAGTCTATCAAAAACACTCATTGGGGAAAGATTCCCTATTTAACAAATGATGCTGGGGGACCTGACTGGAAACCTGTAGAACACTGAAACTGGACCCTCACCTTCCACCATTAGCAAAAATAGATTCTCACTGGATAAAAGATTGCAACTTAAGACATGAAACTATAAGAATGCTAGAAGAGAGTGCAGGGAAAACGCTTGAAGAGATCGGCCTGGGAGAATACTTTATGAGGAGGACCTCCTGGGCAATTGAAGCAACATTGAGAAGATATTACTGGTATCTGATCAGACGAAAAACTTCTGCACATCCAAGAGCACAGTGAGTAAAGGAAACAGACAACCTTCAGAATGGGAGAAGATATTTGCAGGTTATGCTCCCAACAAAGGTCTGATAACTAGAATCAACAGACAATTCAAACTAATTAATAAGACAACAACCTCATTATATGTGGTTAAGAGACTGGAATAATAGCTTTTCTGAAGAAGACAGGTGCTAGGCAGTGCCTGTGGCTCAAAGGAGTAGGGCATCATCCCCATATGCTGGAGGTGGCAGGTTCAAACCCAGCCCCAGCCAAAAACTGCAAAAAAAAAAAAAAAAACAAAAAAAAGAAGACAAGTGCATGGCCTACAAACACAAGAATAAATGCTAATCATCTTTAATCATCAGAGAAAAGCAAACCAAAACCACTTTGAGATATTATCTAACTCCAGTAAAATGAGCCCACATAACAAAATCCCAAAACTAAGATGTTGGCACTGATGTGGAAAGGAGGAAACCCTTCTACACTGCTGGTGGGAATGCAAGCTAATTCGGCCTTTTTGGAAAGATATTTGGTGAATACTACAGGAAATAAAAGCAGATTTACTCTTCAATCTTGTAATACCTCTCCTAGGTATTTGCCCAGATGATCAAAAATCATTTTACAACAAAGACTTTTGCACCAGAATGATTTTGGCATCACAATTCATAATTGTTAAAACATGGAAAGAGCCCAAGTGCCTACTGACCCACGAATGATTAACAAATTGTTTTACATGTACACTGTGGAATACTGTGCAGCCACAGAAAGATGGACACTTCACATCTCTTATGTTTACCTGGATGGAGCTGGAACATAATCTTTGTAGTAAAGTGTCTTTACAATGGGAAAAATGTATCCAATGTACTCAATACTACTATTAAATCAATATATAATTACCTACACATTCACACGAATGTTTAACTCTAACTATATTCCAAAAGGAGGGAAGAAGAGGGAGAGGGGAGGAGATAGGGGAAGCCTTTAGGAGGGAGGATATTTGGAGGCACCTCATCTAACGTGCATTATGCAATGCTACATTTCAATAATTGTCTTACAACAACAAATAAGTAAGTAGGTGCTTGATGTTTTAATCAGTTTGTGGCAAGCATTACATACTGTATATCAAATCAGTACACAGTATGCCCCAAATGAATCAATGTACAGTTGTGATGTAATAAAGAAAAAAAACTAAAAAATGAAAAATAATAGAAAAACTAAAAAAATTAAAAAAGAAAGAAAGAAAAAAACTATGTGGGGTATTGAGGCCGGTGGCACCCGTAGGCTCAGCTCCTATAGAGGCTGAGGCAAGAGGATTGTTCAAGCCCAGAGGTTGGAGGTTGCTGGGAGCTATGATGCCAGGGTTCTGTACTCAGGGACAAAGTGTGAGACTCTGTATTCAAAACAAAAAAATGCACAGCATTTTTATAAAAATGAATAGAAAAATAAGCAAGCTGTATGGATACCAGGATTAAATGATTATTAATTGATTGATTTTACAGACAAGGTCTCACTCTGTTTGCCAGGCTGGAGTGCACTAGAATGATTATAGCTCACTGCCACCTTGAATTCCTGAGCTCAGGCAATCCTCTTGCCTCAGCCTGGCAAGCATCTAGGTGTGTTCTAGCACTTGGCTCCTTTTTCAAAACATTATTGGTACATATGGGGTGTTAATACCTTGGTCCAGACTAATCTTCCACTCTTTGGCATCAAATGACTTGCACCTTAGCATCCCAAGGCACTGGGATTACATGTATAAGCTCCTGCACCCACTCCAAACATATAATACACATTATTATTCATTTACTACAGTCAATTAATTATTACAGAATTATTTCAAGTATCATTGCCAAATTCTTGTATTTCTAGCCAAGCTATGTTTGTTATTCAGCCATGATTGAAAGAATGGTGTTTCATGCAAATATGCTAACTTTTCCCCATCAATTCCTGAGCAGGAAATCTGAGATGTAGTCTATTGTTAAAAGACATGTCATGTTCATGCACATTATTTTCCTAAAGCTGAAATCACTTTAACCTTCAGCATTACTTATGTTGTAATTATACCCACAGATCAGTGGTACCAGGCCTTGTGTTGAGGAATCTGATAACAGTTCTGGTGGATTTTTGAAAAGTAGGAACAACTCACTTTCCATAAAACTTTATTTACCAAACAATTCATGGGTCAGATTGGCCTGTGATCCTAGAAATCTGGTCTATACAAAGAACATAAGAATATTCTAGGAAACAATATAATACTATGAATGAGCCTTTGCTAACCAAGGTAGTTCAAGATTGTAATCATAGTAATCTGGGGAGGCCTCGGCAGGAAGATTGCTTGAAGTCAGGAGTTCAAGATCAGCCTGAGGAAAAGAAAGACCCTCAGAAAATGTTAGACATACATGGTGGTGTGCGCCAGCTATTCGTGAGTCCCAGTTCCTTAGGAGGCTGGGGAAAGGGGATGTATGCCTTCAGCATTCTGATTGGTTTCCAGGTACCATTATGACATCAGGGAACATAATGCTTAGGAGAGATATGTCGTGCTACTCTTGATAAGGATAATTTCCTTTGCAGATATACTGCGTGGACATCATCTCAAGACCAAGAAGAATAGTAAAGTGTACCAACAAATTAGAAAATTGTGAATACTGGGTGTTTCTTACTTTTGTTTGAAGGATAATTCATTATAAGTTCATAGCCTGGGAAAGTGATTGAGGCCCATAATCCTTACACTCTGGAAGGTAGAGGCAGGTGGATTGCTTGAGCTCAGGAGTTCATGACCAGCCTGAGCCAGAATGAGAGCCAGGACATTGTTGAGGGTACCTGTTGTTCCAGCTGCTTGGCAGGCAGGCAGAGGAAAAGGGAGGGCTGGAATCCAGGGGTTTGAGGTCACACTTTACCGAGGGTAGCAAAGTGAGAGACTATCTCATGAGAGAGAGAGAGAGAGAGAGAGAGAGAGAGAGAAGAGCTAGTAAGAAGAGCAAAACAAGACATGTGTGTGGCAGGTGCCTGTAATCCCATCTACATTAGAGGCTGAGGCAAGAGGATTGCTTGAGCCCAAGACTTTGAAATTGCTGTGAGCTCTGATAAGGCCAAGACACTGTAGCCAGTTTGACAGCATGAGACTCTAACTCAAAAATAAATGAATAAATTAATAAAGAAATCAACTAAATGTAGAGCCAAAGTTCATGAAATATTTGAGCTCTTGCCCCAGAGGGGTGGGGGGTTGTTGTTCTTTATACACTTCCATTGTGACACTCATCAGTTTTACCCTAATAATCATCTGAAATATTTGAAAGAAAAAAGGAAAATCTCTAAATACATAGACAAAGAGAAAAGTATAGCCAGTTCTTCAGGAAAAATTGATTAGCTATCTATGTATCTCATCAATTTAAAAAAAATGTACAACATCCATTTTATTGTCCAGGTAGGGTGGCTCAGTCGGGTAATCCCAGCAATCTGGGATGCCAAGGTTGGGGACTTCCTGAATTCAGGTGCTCAAGAACAGCCTGAACAAGAACCAGACCCTGTCTCTAGTAAAAGTAGAAAAACTATGTGAGTGTGGTGCACCTGTAGGCCAAGCTATTCAGGATACTGAGGCAAGAGAATTGCTAAAGCCCAGGAAGTGGAAGTTGCAGGGAGCTATGATGCCATGGTAATGTACTCAGGGACACAGAGTGAGAACTGTCTAAAAAGAAAAAGAAACCCACAGCATTCTTTAAGAATGAATAAGTAAATAAGCAATGCTTTGTGGATTCCAGAATTATACAAATATTGATGGATAGATTTTGGAGACAAGGTTTCACTCTGTTCCCCAGGCTAGAGTGCAGTGGTGTGATTATTGCTCACTGCAACCTTGAACTCCTGGGCTCTGGCGATCCTCCTGCTTCAGCCTGGCATGCAGTTAAGTGTGTTCTAGCACTTGGCTCATTTTTTCCTGAATATTACTACCAGAGATGAGGTGTAAATATTTTGCCCAAGCCAGTCTTGAACTACTTGGCCTCAAATGACCCTGACACATTGGCCTTCTAAAGTCCAGGGATTACAGGTATGAGCTCCTGGACCCATCCAAAACAAGTAATGCACTTGAGTATTCATTGCCTACAGTTAATTATTACAGAATCCTTTCATTGATTTTCACCAAATGCTTGGGTCTATAGCCATGCTATGGTCATCTTACAACCATAATTGAAAGAATGGAGTTGCATGCCAATCTACTAACTTTTCTTCATCAATTTATGGGCAGTAAATCCAATATGTGGTCTATTTGTAAAAGACATCTCAGGCATTGTCTGTAGCTCAGTGGACAGGGCCCCGGCCACATGCACCAGGGCAAGTGAGTTCAAACCTAGCATGGAACTGCTAAAACAAACAACAAAAAATAGCTGGGTGTTGTGGCTAGTTCCTGTAGTCCCAGGTACTTGGGAGGTTGAGGCAAGAGAATCACTTCACCCCAAGAGTTTGAGGTTGCTGTGAGCTGTGACACCATAGCACTCTACCAAGCATGACATACTGAGAGACTGTATCATTAAAAAAAAAAAAAAGACATCTCATGACCATAAACATTCTTTTCTTAAACCTGAAATTTCTTTCTGCTTCAGCTCTATGTATGTTGGAACTTCACTCACTGGTCAGTGATACAAGGATTTGTATTGAGGAATCTGATAATCATTCTAGAGGACTTGTAACAAACAGCCATGCATAGTTTTCCATAAAACTTCATTTACCAAAAAAGTGATGGGTCAGATTACCCTGTCATCCTCGACTTCTGGGCTATACAAAAAACATAAGAATATTCTAGGAGAAAAAATAGAATATGATAAATGAGCCTTGGCCAAGCAGGGTAGATCAGAACTGTAATTCTAGCATTCTGGGGAGGCCTAGTCCAGAAGATTGCTTGATGTCAAGACTTCAAGATCAGCATGAGCAAAAGAAAGACCCTCAGTATATAGGAAAATCACAAAAACTTAGCTATGCAAGGGTGGTGTGTGACAATACTTGTGAGTCTCCAATACTTAGGAGGCTGAGGCAAGATTATGGATTGCTTGAACATCCTGGCTGGTTTCCACCTCCCATTATGACATCAGGGAACACAGAACTGAGGACAGATGTGCCATGTCACTCTTTTTATTGGATGGCTCCCTTCTGCAGATATACTATGTAAACACCATTTTAAGACCAAGAAGAATATTAAAGTGTACCAACAAATTAGAAAATTTGAGTTGTGAGTTGTGGGTATATCTTACTTTTGTTTGAAGGATAATTCATTATAATTCATGGCCTCTAAAGATGACTCAGGCCTATAATCCTAGCACTCTGGAATGCTGAGGCAATTGTGTCATTGAGCTTAGGATTTAATGACCAGTCTGAGCCGGAAGGAGACCCCATGCATTGTGGTTGACACTGGAAATTCCAGCTAATTAGAGATTTTAGGCAAGAGGCTCTCTTGACTCTGAGTTTGAGGTTTCTGTGAGCTATTAGGCCCTTTCACTTCACTAAAGGTGGCAAAGTGAGAGAATATCTCAAAAAGGAAAAAAAAAAGACAGAGAAAGATATTAGAACAAGTAAGAATAGCAAAACTAGGCATGTGTGTGTCAGGTTCCTGTAACCCAGCTACTTTAGAGGCTGAGACAAGAGGATTGCTTGAGCACAAGAGTTTGAAGTGACTGTGAGCTATGATAAGGCCAAGGCACTGTAGCCATGGTGAAAGTGCAAGACACTGTCTGAAAAATAAATGAATAAATAAACTCTCAGGACAGTCATAGGCAACAGTGAAAAATAATCACCAGGAGGAATCAACAGAAAAACTCTGGCAATATGAATAATCAGAGTAGATCAACTCCCCCAAGGAATGACAAGGTAGATACAGCACAAGATCCCTTGCATAAGCAAATGGCTGAGATGCCAGAAGTTGAATTCAGAGTCTGGATAGCAAATATGATCAGCGCAGTGGAGGAAAAGATGGAATTAAAATTTCAAGCAGTAATCCAAAAGATGACTCAAAAGATGTCTCAAGAACTGAAAAATTTCAAAGACAAAATGACCAAAGATTTTGACACATTGAGACAAGAAGTTGCAGCCCTCAAAGATCTGAGAAATACTCAGAAACAGAATGGATCAAGCAGAAGAAAGGATTTCTGACATGGAAGACAAAGCTTTGGAATGCTCCCAAACTTCCAAAGAGGTAGAGAAATGGAAGGCAAAAATGGATCATTCTCTCAGACAGCTCTGGGACAACTTAAAGAAAACCAATATTCGCCTTATAGGGATACCTGAAAACAACAAAGTGGCATCACAAGGCATAGATTCTCTTCTTTATAAGATTATGAAAAAGAACTTTCCAGACATGCCAAGAGATTCTGAAATTCAAATAGCAGACAGTTTCAGAACCCCAGCACGACCCAACCCAAATAAGACATCCTCCAGGCACATCATAATTAAGTTCATGAAAGTTAATATGAAGGAGAAAATTATAAAAGCAGCCAAATGTAAGAAATCCATTACCTACAAGGGGGAGAATATTAGAATAACTGCAAATCTCTCTGATCAAACCTTTCAATATAGAAAAGAATGGTGATCGACTTCAATCTCCAAAAACAAAAGAAATTTAAACCCAGGATCTTGTATCCAGCTAAACTGAATTTCATTTATGATGGAGAAATTAAATACTTCAATGACATCCACATGCTGAAGAAATTTGCTATAACTAAGCCAGCTCTCCAGGATATTCTCAGACCTATCATCCAGAATGGCCAGAGAAAAGCTCCACCACAAAAGAAAACTCACCCAGAAACTGTTTATCAAATTTCATCTTCCACAGTGAAGAAAGGACTAAAAATGTCCACTGTACTTTCTAAAAATTTATCATTACTTTCAATTAATGTGACTGGTTTAAACTGTCCTCTAAAGAAGCATAGGTTGGCTGACTGGATACAAAAACTCAGGCCAGATATCTGCTGTATACAAGAATCTCACCTTACCTTAAAAGAAAAATTAAGACTCAAGGTGAAGGAATGGTCATCTATATTCCAGGCACATGGAAAACAGAAAAAATCAGGTGTCACAATCTTATTTGCAGATACAATAGGCTTTAAACCAACCAAAGTAAGGAAGGATAAAGACGGGCATTTCATATTTGTTAAAAGTACCACTCAATATGATGAGATTTCAATTATTAATATTTATGCGCCCAACCAGACTGCACCTCAATTTATAAGAAAAACTCTAATAGACATGAGTAACATGATTTCCTTCACCTCCATAATAGTTAGAGATTTTAATACTCCTTTAGCAGTGTTGGATGGATACTCCAAAAGGAAGCTAAGTAAAGACATTTTAGATGTAAACTTAACCATTCAACAACTGGATTTAACACACATCTACAGAACATTTCATCCTAATAAAATTGAATACACATTCTTCTCAGCACCCCATGGAACATACTCTAAAATTGATCACATCTTAGGTAACAAGTCTAATCTCAGCAAATTTAAAAGAATAGAAATTATTCCTAGCATCTTCTCCGACCACCATGGAATAAAAGTTGAACTCAATAACAACAGGAAACTGCATACTCATACAAAATCATGGAAGCTAAATAACCTTATGCTGAAGGATAGCTGGGTCATAGACGAGATTAAGAAGGAAATTAACAAATTTTTGGAACAAAATGACAATCAAGACAAATTATCAGAACCTATGGGATACTGCAAAGGCAGTCCTAAGAGGGAAATTTATAGCACTGCAAGCCTTCCTCAAGAAAACGGAAAGAGAGGAAGTTAACAACTTAACGGGACATCTCAAGCAACTGGAGAAGGAAGAATATTCCAATCCCAAACCCAGCAGAAGAAAAGAAATAACCAAAATTAGAGCAGAATTAAATGCAATTGAAAACAAAAGACTTATAGATCAGATCAATAAATCAAAAAGTTGTTTTTTTGAAAAGGTCAATAAAATAGATAAACCTTTGGCTAACCTAATCAGGAAAAAAAGAGTAAAATCTCTAATTTCATCAATCAGAAATACTAAAGAAGAAATAACAACAGACCCCTCCGAAATTCAAAACATCCTTAACGAATATTACAAGAACCTTTACTCTCAGAAATATGAAAATCTGAAGGAAATTGATCAATACTTGGAAGCACACCACCTACCAAGACTTAGCCAGAATGCAGTGGAAATGTTGAACAGGCCT
>CAUYON010000658.1:0-18142 GCA_963573935.1 Arctocebus calabarensis
CCCCAGGCAATTGAAGCAGTATCAAAAATACACTACTGGGACTTGATCAAACTAAAAAGCTTCTGCACTGCTAAGAACACAGTAAATGTAGCAGGCAGACAGCCCTCAGAATGGGAGAAAATATTTGCAGGTTATGCCTCAGACAAAGGTTTACTAACCAGAATACACAGAGAACTCAAGCGTATTGGCAACAAAAGGGCAAGAGATCCCATCTCAGGGTGGGAAAAGGACTTGAAGGGAAACTTCTCTGAAGAAGACAGGCACATGGCCTACAGACACATGAAAAAATGCTCACCATTCTTAATCATCAGAGAAATGCAAATCAAAACTACTTTGAGATATCATCTAACTCCAGTAAGATTAGCCCACATCACAAAATCCCAAAACCAGAGATGTTGGTGTGGATGTGGAGAAAGGGGAACACTTCTACACTGCTGGTGGGAATGCAAACTAATACGTTCCTTTTAGAAAGATGTTTGGAGAATACTTAGCGATCTAAAAATAGACACGCCATCTGATCCTATAATTCCTTTACTAGACATATATCCAGAAGACCAAATATCACATTATAACAAAGATATTTGTACCAGAATATTTATTGCAGCTCAATTCATAATTGCTAAGTCATGGAAGAAGCCCAAGTGCCCATCGACCCATGAATGGATTACTAAATTGTGGTATGTACACCATAGAATATTATGCAGCCTTAAAGAAAATGGAGACTTTACCTCTTTCATGTTTACATGGATGGAGCTGGAACATATTCTTAGCAAAGTATCTCAAGAATGGAAGAAAAAGTATCCAATGTACTCGACTCTACTATGAAACTAATTTATAGCTTTCATATGAAAGCTGTAACCCAATTACAGCACAAGAATATGGGGAAAGGGGCAAGGGATGGGAGGGGTGGGGAAGGATGCGTGGAGGGAGGGTAATTGGTGGGTTCACACATACAGTGCATCTTAGAAGGGTATAGGCGAAACTTACTGGATGCAGAATACAAATGTCTGAACACAATAACTAAGAAAATGCCATGAAGGCTATGTTAACCAGTTTGATGAAAATATTTCAAATTGTATATAAAACCAGCACATTGAACTCCATGATTGAATTAATGTTTACAGCTATGATTTAACAATAATAAAAAATAACGTCAAGTAGATGGAATCTTTCAGTGTGTAGCATTTTGAACCCGGCCTCTTTCTCTCAACATAATGCATTTAAGTCCACCCATGCTGTTGTGTTCACCTGTTGTTCATTCCTTTTTTGTTGTTGTTATTGCAGTTTTTGGCCAGGGTCTGTTTTGAACCCGCCACCTCTGGAATATGGGGCTTATGCCCTACGCCTTGAGCCACAGGTGCCACCCCACCTGATATTCATTCTTATTATTGCTGAGCAGTTTCCCATAATATGGGTGTACCATGGTTTGTCTATTTCTATTCTGAGGTTTTCATCTGTTTCTGGATAGTATAACGTTTGTGAATAAAGTTTTTATTATACTCACATAAATAACTAGAAGTTGCTGGGTGGTGTGATGAGTGCTGATTTACTTTACAGGAAATTTATGAGCGTTTCCTGGAATGTTTGTTGTTTCACATTCCTCTGAGCAGTACATGACACTTCGGTTGTGCTGCATTCTCAACACTACTTCATATTGTAGTTTTGGCTTTTTAGAAACCATCCTAATAGTACGGAATGGTATCTAATTCTGGTTTTAATTCACATTTCCTTAGTGATTGCAATGTTGAGCGTCTTTTCATGAGCTTATTTCATATTCATACATCTTTTTTGGCAAAATGTCTGATCAAATTTTGCTCATTTTTTACGGTTGTTTGTTTTCTTACTATTAAGTTTTGAGGAGTTTTTGTTAATATATTTGGGATACAAATCCTTTCTTAATATATAATTTAAAACATTTTTTCAATATGCGACCTCCCTTTTCATTTTATTGACAGTATTATTTGAAGATCTTATGTTTTCAGTTCTGATGAAGTCTATTTTATCAATTTTTTAATGGAGTACACTTTTAATGGCATATCTAAGAAATATTTTCTATAACTAGTTACAGATTTTTCTTCTATGCTTTCTTCCAGAAATTTAATGGGTTTTGGTTTTACATTTTTGTTGTACTTGCTTTCTTAGCAAGAATATGTGGGAGAAAAGAGCATGTAACTTGAAGCTATTATGAAGTAATATATGCTTTGTATAAAGACTGAAATCTATAGCATATATTATACAGGGGAGCTTATCATAGTCTTGAGAGACAATCCAGAATGCCATAAACCTGATTATTGAAATATTGAAAGTTTAAAATTCTGAAAATATAATTCTGGAAAAATAATCTTAAAAATTCTTTACAAGATACTTATTTACATTTGTAAAAAGGGAATTTATTTGAGAAACACATAAAAACACAACAGAACACTTCTATATACCACTTTACATGCTCATGTAGACAGTAATAACATACATACTTTTGCAAGATTAAAACACTCAGGGATCTCCATGACAGTCACATAGGAATAATAGGAACAGTTGAATTATATTTGTAAAGAAATAAATCAAAAGCTGTAAAATAGCTGAGCCTGGTGGCATATGCCTGTAGTCCCAACTACTTAAGAGGCTGAGGCAGGCTCATTACTTGGGCCCTGGTGGTCTAGCCCAGCTTAGGCAACAAAGTGAGACCCTGTCTCTAAAATAAGAGATTTCAAAATACCTTAAGGGACAGCCTAACTATTTTGAAAAGATCAATCAAAAACCTTGATGGGTCACCATGATATTGCCCCTGTACTAGTCCCCCAAAGACCCAAGACCTTGAAAAATTTTCTTTTCCAAATGCAGACATCTCTGCATTTATTGAGGACATTTCAATGTTTTTATGTACGCACTCAATGCTTATACACAATGTCAACCTGATGATAATGTATTTTCATGGAGTCACACTAGCAAAAAACAAAATGCATAAAATGAATTGGAGCTCCTTAAAAAATCTTTGCACAATCTTGTATCTCCAGCATTGGAAATAAAACAAAGATGAAATACATATCATAGTGAATTATATAAAATAGTTCTAACAATTTTAAAAAGAAAACAAAATCAAAAAAAGAAAAATAAAACAAAAGCTTATCATGTTATTGATCCTTTGTTTTTTAAGTCTTCTTCTTCTTCTTTTTTTTTTTTAGTTCTGCTCTGATTGTCATTACTTCTTTCTTTCTACTAATTTTCAGTTTGGTTTGTGCTTATTTCTCTAGTTCCTTAAAGTTCATCATGAGGTTGTTTATTTGAAATTTTCTACTTTTTTGGTATAGATGTTTATTGTTAGAAACTTCATACTAATCACTGCTTTTACGATATCCCACAGGTTTTGGTATATTGTGCTTTTATTTTTATACGTTTCTAGAAATTTTCTAAGTTGTATGGTTTCCAAAGTTCCTCTTATTTTTGATTTCTAGTTTTATTCCACTATGGTCTGAGAAGATACTTGATAGGATTTTGAGCTTTTAAAAGTTCTGAGACTTGTTTCATGCCTAACACAGTGCCTATCCTGGAGAACATTCTGTGTGCTGACAACATGTTCTGCAGCTGCTGGGGGAAATGTTCTGTAAATGTCAAATGCCGGAGGACCAGGACCTCTGATCAACCCTGGAAGACTCCAGGAAGTTTCTCATATTAGTCTCAGGGTCCACAAAGACCAAAGAGCTCTCCAGTGGCTAGAAGAGAGGGCGTCTGCAGCAGGAAGGTGGATGTCTGGGGTGTCTTGTTTCCCTTGTCCCTGTAATGGGGAGTTCCTTCTGGCTCTGAGGTTATCAGGCCAGGCTGACTGCTTCACTTCCTTTCTCTGTGTCTGGGAGGTTCCGTGTCACTGCCCTGCTGTTTTCCAAATGTGTATGTGACCTGATTATCTGCTCTCTGATTGGTTCTTCTTTGTGGAGGAGGCAAATATCGGATACCTCTAATCGGACACCTTCCTTTTCCTTACTCTTGACAGACTTCTCTCTGAACCCCAATTTGCTCTCGAGTTACTACAAAACAGTATTCGGAATTGTGCGAGTTTTCCTGGGCCGTGACATTGTGCCATGACAAAAAAGACAGTTGTCATTGCTTGCTCATAAAGATAGAGTCATAGACTTCCCAAAAGTCATGTGACAAATGACACATGTAACTATCGCTACTCTGTGTTACCAATGGGGATAGATGGTTTCTCTTTTTCCTTTAAAAAGAAGTAAATATTCAATATCCTAGTTATTGGGGAAATATTTCACTTTCTGCTGTCCCAGTGTAGTTGAGTTTGATTGTAGAGCCCAATGTGCTCCAACCCCGAGGAAGGAAATAATGAACACATCTTTCTTTTCTTAAGTATATCTGTAAGTGACTCTCTTAGAAATGACTTACACACTTGTCAGTTGTTGCTGTAATGAGGCCACAATATCTATTTTTCCAAATACTCAGCCCTAAAATCCACTGGGGGTTTCTAAAACTATTCTGAAGTGTGAACTATAAAATAAAAATGAAAAATCTATTTAATATATCTAGACCAATGATCTAATATATGTATTGTTTTTGAAGACTCTAAAATATGAGCACCAAAAACTGATGGCAAATTGTCTCTAAAAGTTTCAATGGCTTTGATTTCCCCAGTGGAGATTAAAAGTTGGTTGCAGAATACACGGTGGGAAGACAGAACATTTACAAAGCAGCCAGAAACAGCACATTTGCCAGTTTCTGTTGTTGTTTCCAGTTTTCCTTTAGATTTCTCAGTACTTAATGTTATGTATTAACATAATTTCACACTGCCTGGAAACAATATACACTCAGACATCCCTCATTTTAATTGAAAGACTCTTCATGACTAAGGGTCTCGTCTGGACAATCGTTTTCACTTCACGTTCACTGCTTGTTCTGACTACTGATTAATCACAGACAAAAAGATTTGGAGGATTTGTGAGCATGCTAATCATCATGTTTGTTGATATTGTTCTGTTTTATTATTTACACACAGTAAAAGCATTGGCTATAGAATCAATATTAGTTACCATCTATTTGATATTATCTATTGAGTATTTTTACAGAATTTGTACTACTTGTGAGACGAAGATGAAATCTTGCTATAAAGTGGTCTTCCCTAATGCAAAAAACTTTATCAAGAAAAAGAAAACCAAATGAAAGCAACAAGAGAAAGATTTTTCCTTATGCATTAGGTGCTCTAAAACATTCATAAACCCAAACCTACTCAGGTAACCAATTAAAGCATTGAGTACACTAGTGGTGTTTTATCCAATTTAGTTTAGGAGCCACTTAGGAGAGGTGTTATGGCAAAAAGCAAATGAGTCTGAGGAAGGTGGGTGAATTCTCAGTGATAAGAACGCTGGTGTTATTCCTCGGTCCCTGGAACCTAATTGTGCCACCTAATGATCCTCTTATATGAAGAAAGTGCTCTATTCCATGGGTGATGTCAACTTTATGAGGTCACTCCATAGAATCCCTGCCCTGGCCGTCAGGGGTTCTAGCAAGGTTCCTGCAACCCCCACTTGATGTGAGAGAACTTCCCTCGGAGTAGTGGGGCCAGTGAGCACAGAGGCCCCTTTCTGCTGTCATCCTGGGCATTGTCCCCCCAGCAAGGCTTTTCTTATCTTTTCTGTGTCACTCTTCATTTCCCCTCTTATGACTCATTCTTTCCAATTTTCTGTTTCATCTCTTTTTCACTATCCCCTCTAGAGTCCTACTGTGCCCCAAACAGCAAGAACAAACACAAAATTTCCTTTAATTATTAAATTCTACATAGACTGTTCCCATCTGTATCTTGACTTCGCCTTGTTTCTCGGTTTTTCTCAAGTTCATAACTTTCCTTGAAACTTTCCAATAAAGTCTTCTAATCTGGAGTGAGGAGGTTGTGAGTGGTGGTCTGTATTCTAAGTCATTATTTCAAGTTCAGATTATACGGGAGGAAAACAAATCAACATAAAGGTAAGACCTTTGAGCCTGTGATTTCTGACGACACTTTAGTCTCATTTCCTCACTGCGATGACCGACTTCAGCAGATGTTCACTCCTGAACATGGCCCCGCTCTGACTCCTGACTCCTGTGCACATTTCAGGTCTGAACCTCCTCTTCTGCATAGCCTGAGCTCCAGCCAGACTGGAGTATTTGCCTTCTCTGCATGCTCCATGCTTGCTCCACTCTTCTTGCTTTGTTGCCTGTATTTCCTCATTTTCCTGACCCACCAATGCCCTCTTCATTCACAACTTCTCCTGTTGAGGAACTCCTGCTTTTCCTTCATCTACAATCCCTGTTGGTGTCCCTCTGCTGCCAGAGCATTCTTATTGCTTGCTGGTGCTCACTGCTGAATAGCGTTGCTCTTTGAAGCGGGAGTCTGGGTTGTGTTACTTTCTTCTCTGGGCAGAACTACCAGAGAGTTAAAAGCTCATTTTCTCTGTGAATAAAATGAGCAAAGCAGGAAATGAATGGCCTTTGATAATTGAAGCAACTCATGGTCTAAAGCTCCAGGTGTGGATACCTCAGCCGATACACAATACCAAGTTGGGCACAGTGGCTCATATCAGTACATTGTCCCCAACAGTGTACAAGGATCCTCCTTTCCCCATATCCTCATCAGCATTCATTATTGCCTCTGCTTTGGGTACAAGCCATTTTAATTGGGGTGATCTGATACCTCATTATAGTTTTGATTTGCATTTCTATGGCAACTAACAATGTTTCTAGGAATTAAACCATTTCTTTTAGGTTTCCCGATTTATTGGCATATACAGCAGAACCTTTGTACGTTGATCACCCAAGGGACTGTATCAGCACTGGAAGATCCCCAAGTTCAATAACACTGTGACACTAGCAGACTACTGGCAGTGCTGCCTTGGTGGACTTTGGTAAGAGAAGGAAGAATTCCCTGGATTACCAGGTAAATTGCTCACTCCCTTCTCTTACTCTGTGTTGGGCTGCTGGAGCTGGGGGAGAAGTACTGTGGGCACTTCCTCGTGGCCACCAGAGCTTGGACTGCAGCAGGTCACACTGAAAGCCAGCCTCATTTCACTCAAAGCCCATGGTGACTGATGCCTGCCTACCTCTCGTGTTTCTTCAAAGCCCAGGGACTCTACAGTTAGTAGGTGTTGAATCCTTCCAGACTGGGTCTTTCTCTTGAAAGAAGCATGTTTTCTTCTGGCCCAGGGTGGGTCTAGAAATGCCATTCAGGAACTATTGCCTGGGCTTAAGGGTTTCAGATGTCTTGGTGCTTTATTGTGGCTGTGTTGGTATCTAAGTTGTAAAACGAAGTTCTCTGAATTCTTCCCTTTCATTTCCTCAGGTGGAAGAAGATTATCTCTGAGCTGAAATGCCTCCAGTTGGTGGATGGGTGACATGAGCACTGGTTTGGCTGCCACTGCTGATGTCTCACTGGGACATCTGCACCCAAGTTCATGTGCTCCACAAGAGCACAGCTGTAGGCCTTGCCCAGGGTCTTAAGTGTTTGACGCCTGACTGCCTTACACATTTATTCCAGGGCCCAGGCTACTTGTTGCCAGGAGGTGGAGAGACTAGCTGGAACTTGGGTTTCTATTGCTGGGCAGAGGATTTCCCTGTGTCCATGCTGGTCTACATGTTCCTTCCATAGGCACCAGCAGAATTCTGTACTGTGCTATTTTCCATGTCACAAGAAGGCCCTGAGTTGAAATGCAAAGTCCCCCAATCACTTTACTCCCCCTGCCCTGGTCACACAGATTCTTTCTCTGTGTGGCATACTGGTAGGGCACTGCTAGAGGTAGGGGTGGCAGAGGTAATGAAACACTGTCTTTGTATTCTCTTCAACATTGTCACTTTCCTTGAGACAATAGATATATATTTTTTGTGAACAGAGTCAGTCTAGTGCCTAGGCTAGAGTTTTGCAGCATCAGCCTGGTTCACAGCAACCTCAAACTTCTGGGCTCAAGCTCAAACTTCTGGGCTCAGTCTTCTGAGGAGGTGGGATTATAGGTGTGTGCCACCTGGCTGGCTAATTTTTCTATTTTTGATAAAGATGGGGGTCTCAGTTTACTTAGGCTGGTCTTGAATGCCTGTGCTCAAGTAATCCTCCCATTTTGGCCTCCCAGAGTACCAGGATTACAGGTGTGAGTCACTACATCTGGTCTTCTTTGATATAATCTTAAAACCAGAAACTGTTATTGCTGGCCTGATTTTTGGTTCTTCTGAAGGTACAGTACTTGTTGTGTGGGGAGTTGTTGAATTTAGTGTTTGTGCAGAGAAAGGATTACTGGAGGTTTCTATTCTGCTGTCTTGCTCCATCCCCACTCTCTCAAGACTTCTTCCCATATTAAATTATATGCTGAACTAGGTCATGGCTAAATATATGTTTTATACTCCACACACATTCACACACATGACTGATATAGTCATTGATTGGTAGATAGATTTTTCATACAACTCTTGCAATACATAAAATAGTACATAAATAAGTACTATACTGATTCTACGAAGTTCAGTTTGGTAGAAACAGTTATAGTACTTATTTATGTTGAGATAGGCAAAAAGACAAAAGACTTCAGTTTCACTTAAAAATGTATATCAAGGCTGTCTTGACAACTGTTTAAACACATTGCCTAATTTTTCTGTAGTTTTCCAGATGAGCTTTTCAGTGAGATGAAACCTAAATGAGTCACATATCTTTAATATTTTCTAATCATCATAGAAGGGAAAATTAAAGCTGTTTTGGTTAAATCTCTTGACCCTTGAGAGATTCCAAAAATAACCATTATTTTAAAGGCTAGATGACTAAAGACAAATCCTGGTGGGTAAAACATTCTGCTTCTCAATGAGCCTCTGAGATTTTTATACTCCTACAATTATTCTAATAAATTTGCAAATGGCTTTAATTTTTCTAATTTTGAAGATGACTTAAAAATTATAACTCTCAAATTTGTGCCTTATAGTCTATTCTGTAGAAAGTTCCATGATAATGAAAAGTAATTTGACAACCTGTCCACTTCACACTATATTTAATATTTAATAATCAAATACTCTTTTCCCACCCTTTTTGATGATTTAAAGCTCATACAACGCAGAAGTATAAATACATAGTGAGCATCACTTATGTTTTATGTTTAGTCTTTGATCTTCTCCCATTTTAAGAGGTGATAAATTTGTTCAGACTTCATTAAGAAGACTTTTTGTCCTATTGTACAATGATTTTTCTGCCTACAAATGTAGTTGTCATTTAGATAAAATTATTATATGATTTAAAAAAAATTATTATATGATTTTAGGTTATGTCAGTTAGTTTCAAGGCAACAAAGAATGTCTCTGGCCATTTTAACCCCTAAACCAAAGGACATTTATTGAAAGGCTATCCAGGGGTAACAAAATCGTAGGAGACTCAAGGACAAGGCTGAGTCGGCATCAAGAAGCAAACTATAAAGGAAATACCACTGATAACCTTGACTACATGAAAACTAAAAACTTCCCCCCCAAAAGTTACTGTTCACAAGCAGAGAAAACTGTCCAGAGACAGAAGCAAATATAACCAGTCCTCATAACTGACAATGATTCAGAACTCATACAGAACTTTTAAAATCAGTAAGAAAAGTACAAAATACTCAATAGAAAAGTGCATATAAAGTGAGCTGGTAATTCACAGAATAAGAAACTCAAATGTCTAGTAAAAATAAGGTGTTCAACCCTGCTGGAAATAAAAATTGAAATGAGATTTTATTTCATACTCATCAAGTTGATCAAGATTAGCTTGAGAATTCTTAGAGTGGGTGAAGGTCTGAAATAAGGGCATCACTTGCGCTTTGCTGAGGCTTCTCTAAACTTATTAAAAAACCTTGTAGAGTGACTTGGCATCGCTGGTAAAGCTGAAGACGTTTTCACCACGTGGAGCTCCATTTCTGTCTCTAGGTGTTTATTTTACAGCCCTGCCCTCACAAGCACATGAGGAGTTGTGCATAAGAATACTTATGGAAGCTTTTTTATGTGAAGGCAATACTATTAAAAAGTGTAAATGTGCATTCATAGAAAAACAGATACATTATTTATGGTATGTTCTTATCATGGAAGATCACCAAGGGTAAAGAAATTAGAGTTGCCTACCTTATATAGATAAATTTTCAGAAAATATGGAGTGAAATAAATTGTGGAACAATGTGTTGCATTTGAGTCACAGACAAAGGCCACAGTGGAAACCTTTTTTGCTCTTAAGGAAACTTCAACTTTGCCTTAAAAGCCTTCAACTGATTAAGTCAGGCCCACTCAGGAGAGATCCGTGATCATCTTCTTTTTTGTTGTTGTTGGTTATATCTTTTTTTTTTAATTAAATCACAGCTGTGTACATTAATACAATTATGGGGTACAATGTGCTGGTTTTATATATAATTTGAAATATTTTCATCAAACTGGTTAGCACAGCCTTCATGGCATTTTCTTAGGTATTGGGTTAAGACATTTATATTCTACATTTATGATCATCTTCTGTGCTTAGAGTCCACTGAACAGGGACTCTGATGACATCAGCAAATCCTTTCATAGCACAGACCCAGACGAATATTCTGCAGAAAAACTGGTCAAAATATGCTAGACAAGTTGATGTCTCAAAAAAAAAAAGGTCATGAGATTTTTAAAATATCATTAATAAAATATTTAAGGCTTCTATTATTAGATTAGGAAGCCAGAGATTTCTCCTGGGCACTTTAGGGATACATGAAGGATGGGGTGGGGTGAGCACCTGGCCAGCTTTCAGAAAATAATTACAGAATGAACTAATTAAAAGACTTGAGGGAAACAGCACATCAGCTGCATCAGGCCAGCACCTTTGTGAAGCCGTTGCTGGGAAGAACATAATAGAAAGAGCTGTCAGTTGAGCAGTGTTCCCCTCAGGCTTCAGTCCTGCTGTGACAGGAGGGTGACTTTCCCACTGTCCCCAGAACAGTTCCCTTTTCATCTTATAATCATGCTGCAAGGGGGAAGAACTTCTCTTGCTGTCCTCTGTGTCATACCAGTATCTCATCAGATATTATTAGGTATTCTGTAAAAAACAGATTCCAAGGCAAAATGTATTTGGTAAAATTTTAACCAGGATAAACCAGGTAATAACCAGCAAATCATAAAGGCCTAAAATTTAATCTTCTCCCACACTCCCAGGTGCCCACGTTGGTCAGTTGTAGCCTCCTCTGAGTCACTGCTCTTGCCCGGAGCCTGAGAGCTGGATGGACAGAGAAGCCACAGTGTGGCCTCGTATATGTCACCGAGACAAAGGCAGAAGTAAGCATGGACCACACCCACGGGCTCCTACGGCCTCTGTCCAGAAGGACATAGAGTCCTTTTGCTGACATCTAATTCCCTAAATGGTCTCACAGGCCAGCCTGGCATGAAGAGGGTGGGACAGTTGAATGCCCTGCAGAGAGTGACATTACACAGCCCACCATGGGCTGCTCGGGGCATGGAAAATGCTAAAATGTATTCTAAATGCCAACAAGCACTCTGCATCTCTCGCCAGGGCGATTGTAAACAGTATTAAACATTTTTTGACAAAATCTTCCTATTCATGAGAGGGCAATATAGTAGTACAGGTGGTTCAATGCAGGGGCTTTGATGTCACACTGCTTATATTTAAATTTCACCTCTGATTGCCACTGACTTTGGACCACATACTTAACCTTTTTAACCTTCAGTCATCTCTAATCTTACGGGTTTCCTATGAGGATGAAGTGCACACACATCACTTCCCTAATTCCTGGCAAGTTATTCATATAAACTCTTAATAAAATAAACTCAGCTAAATTTTATGGACTAGAGAGGTGCTGTGGAATGTTAAAAAAATGATGCTTTGGGATTTCGTGACATTAGTTCACAAAATAAAAGATTTTACTCTGCAGGCTTTAACATCAAGAATTCACTGTGTGAATTCAGTGGATGGAATAAAGTAGCCCAGGATCACTATCAGTACCAGCCACGGGTACCGAAGAGAGTGGTATGAGCAAGGCAAGAGGGTGGCCTGGCTTAGGAACAGGACACCGGGTAAGCAGGGCACCTGGAACGGCTGCCCAGGGAAGCCTTCTATTTCCCTTTTTAGAAGCCACAAAATGGAATCTTTTGAAACTTCCCCTAAAACATTTATCAAAGTCCATACAGTGCAGAGAGAGTTTCAATGGCCTAGTGGCTGATTATTCTTCATTACTAGAACACTGGAAATTTAAGGAGCAACTTTATGGCTCCTAATGATGGGTTTATATTGATGCTCCAGAAAACCATTTTAGCATCAACTAAAATGTATCAAGTAGCCCTCACTACATTATTATAAGCACATTTGTTTGTTTCTACTAATTTTAAAATGTATCAAGTAGCCCTCACTACATTATTAAAAGCATATTTGTTTGTGTCTACTAATTTTTACAGTCTTTTCATACCTGTGATGAGATGGTTGCCAAGAGTTTAGACTTAGAACAGCTAGATAGAAAAATGTACTGTTTAAAAAACATGTTTGGAAGTATTGCTAATTTATATTACCTGATTGATAACTGTAAGATTGGTAATTATTTCTAAAGATTCAAATGTACATTTTACTGATCATGGGTTATCTAAAGACGGTTGCTCTACAGAATTATTGATTCCTAAAGTTATTTGGGGTAAAGACATTTTCATACTAGAATAGAGTAAATACTTCATGTTTATTTCGGGTTTAAATTTCTGCTTTTTTTGATTAAACTTTGTATTACCTGATCACATAGTTTCCAAATAAAACATGTTCAATTCATTCCCTCAAAATCAGAGGTCTAAAAATCTAAAATAATTGTTCACAAAGAAACCAGGATATACTTTTATTTAATATCCATCAGCAGGTTTCTCATGGAATTCAAATTTCTGAACTAGGAGATTAACCTTTACCGAACTGAATGAAACTGAGTAATTTGCATAATAATGGATTTTCTAAAGCTCCTTACTCAAGATACTCATGGCTATTGCAGTTTTAGGTTCAAAGAATGATATTTGATATTTCTTTGAGATTTGGGAGCTTAAAAATTTCTCAACAAAAGCATTGGAACGAGTGTACCTTATCAATGAATCAATGTAAAACTTGATCATGCTGAAGAAATGATGTGTCAGACAATCTTGTTCTCTAAAAGTCTTCACCAACAAAGGAATTGACAGTCTATGGAAATACGCAGCATTTTGTTATGGTTTTCACTCTCAAAAAGTCAAAAGATGATGTTGGTCAGATAAACACATGGAGGATTTCTGGGTCCCTGAATATTATATTCAGCAAAATAATGTGGACACTGTTTATCTTCCAGGAGGAATGAGCTTACTATGGATAGTCTTTTTATAACCTCAAGGTAAACTTTATCTATTGAAGGATCAATGATAGTCAAGTTACTATTTTACTTTTTTGAAGCTGTTAAGACTATGTATAGTATATATATGGAAGGAATATGTAGAGACTATATAAAGTCTATGTCCTATAGACTGAGAGGTATATAACCTTTCAAATATTCAATACTTTGGGGCAAATAAATGAAGACAAAACTATTCAATACATTATCTCATGCTCAAAGTTTGTGATCAACATTTTGAAGGAGACTCAAAGTACTCTGGAATTCTTGTCATCACAGCAGGTACAGCTTAAGAAATACAAACTCTAAGCATTTGCCTTTCTGTTAAGTTTGAAATTCACCTTGAAACTTTCTTCTTTTTTCGACATGAACCACGGAAACATGTTCTCTGTCAAATATTTGGCCCTCTTCTGACTCTCATTTCTCACATAAGCACAGGGCTGTTAAAGGTTTCAACTTCACGAGTGGACAAATCGACTAAATCTTTGCTGAAATCCTTTAGCACAGTGGTTCTCAAGCTTCCTGATGCCTCCTAATGCCACAACCCTTTGATATATTTCCTCATGCAGTGGTGACCTCCAACCAAAAAATTATTTTCATTGCTACTATAATGTTGCTACTGTTATGAATTGTAATGTAAAGTTTAGCTTTTATTTGGCATGTTTTACACAATGCATTCTAAAAGTAGATTATTGAATTCATTGGTATTTTCGAAATGATTCTGATCAATACTGAATGATAAAATTAAATATTTAGCCCTCTGATTATAATTAGCTCATATTTGTCTTTCATGTAAATACCTGGCAGAACTTCCCATTAACACATCAACTACAGAGGCAGAGAGCGTGCTATCTCAACTGAACTCCTACATGACTTTATATTTATAAATTTTGTGTCTATAATATATGTCACACCCTTTAATGCTTTTCTTTGTAGTGATTGGCACATGTATCTCCTTAATCATTTAAGATGAAAAGCCTCTGGATGGCAAAACTGAGATTATATGCATCTTTACAACAATATAGGAGCTTATAACCATTTGTCCATTCATGAGACAAAAACAAAAATAAACATTTGTTATTGGATTTATTCCAAATGTTCAAGCATGAAGAAAATATGTACTTGGCTTTAAAAGAAAAGTAAAGTTATATGTAAATTCCTATTAAAATGAAAATACTTTCATTCTAATGTAAACTTTAAAGCCAAATTACTTTAAATATAAGGTGTTAGTAAGAAACAAATAGGAAGTAAATATGTGAATTAAATTGGTTTTACTAATTGAAGTGTGGATTTTTATACTTAAGTTAAATTTTGATTTTGGAAAATGATGGCTCATGTTTTCTTATCCAGTTCTGGGATGGATGTTATTTGAACGTTTGATGGTAGACTCCAAGTCAAAGCAGTGTTCAATAAGGCATCGGGATTCTCTGGTTCCTCACTCCCTGCAGAAACTAAAACATATGTATAAAATCTTCCTGGAGTCGTGATAGATGGTAACAATGAACGAAAATAAAGATATTTGGTAAAGACATTACCATACTCTTGAAATGCAAATATAAATTAAGAATATACTTGTTTATCCAAAGAAGATTTTTTTTATGAGAACATTAATTCTAATTAAAACTTCTGTCCTCAAGGAAGAAGCTTTTAATCTACTTTTTGTGTTTTAGAAACTTTTGAGAATTTAAAGATAGCTTAGTACACTATTTCCATAAAAATATTCAATGCCAAAAATGCATTTTGCAAATAACTGTGGGGAGATCTTAGACTCTCCAAAGCTCTTCCATTGTTCTGAACTAAAGACTCCTTTGCTTGTACGGTACCACTAGAATAGGAGAACAGTATATGCTTGGGATCCAAAAACTAAACTAATCTTCAGCTTCCTTTGTCTAAGCTCCTAATCTTACCATCAGGTCTCACCAGTATAGCAATGAGCTGAAACAGGGAGAATCAGAGGCGAGAAAGAGGTGGCTTCTTCCTACTGTCTAGAGCAGAGCTGGCCTATGAATCCCCTTGCAGGTTCACAGGGGAAGGGATGGAGGAGCACAGACTGCTGTCAGTTGGGTAAGCGAAAATTACTCTAATCAGGAAGGACAGAAAACAAAAGAAACGCAAAAAGAGTACTTTTGAGTATGTGACATGACAGCTGCAGTTTGAACTTTGTTATGAAATAACAAACCTTGATCCTGACCCATATCAATGCTTCTCTGTTTCCAGAGTGGAATATGGAAGGTGGGAGGTTTCTCTGGTTACGTTCCAACTGTGAAGAATCTAGGGGATGTTTGGGTTCAAGGACATTGTGCAGGAGAAGCAAAAAGAAGAGAGAAAGGCTAGCCGTGTTTCCAGCTTCAGTGTGCAAAGACAGCCAATTCACGTGACACACGCCTAGGAGTCCTGACTTAGTATTTCAAGGGGGAGCTGGGAGTCCATGCTTTTAATCAACAATCCTTTCTAATGTTTATTCTTATCACACATATTCAATATTTTGAGAAAACTGAGCTATGAGGTATAATCGGGCGGAGTAGGTCAATCAAAAGTAATCAAGTGTGTGTGAGGGTGTGTGTTTGGTTTTTTGTTGTAAAAGTGAGATGGAAGGCAGGACTCAGGATTCATTTATTCCACACATATTTAAATGCTGAGCACTTGTCTGTGCCTTTTGGATATACTAAGCAAAAATCTCTTGTCTGTGCGTTTTGGATATACTAAGCAAAAACCTCTTACTCCCAAGTGAATTTATTTCCTTGACCTGCTACATACCAGTTGTATGAACAACTCATTGAATCTGTAAAATAAAATGACATCTGCCCAGTCTACTTTGAAGGGTTTCTTTTATATATGTGTGAAAGAGAAATAATTGTGATAACTATTGTGCAATCATCCTAATACTGTGTATTAAAAAGTTTAATATTTCATAATTTTACCTAGACAATATTTACAAATTATAAGTTCTCAACTTAATTGTAAAAATGCAATAAAAGGCACTATTTATTTTATACTTAATATGCGCTAGGCATTACATAAGGCAATTTGAATATATATATATATTTTTTTTTGTAGAGACAGAGTCTCACTCTATCACCCTTGGTAGAACGCTGTGGTGTCACAGCTCACAGCAACCTCCAACTCCTGGGCTTTGGTGATTCTCTTGCCTCAGCCTCTGGAGTGGCTGGGTTACAGGCGCCCGCCACAACGCTCAGCTATTTTTCTGTTTTGCAGTTCCGCTGAGGCCGGGTTTGAACCCGTCACCTTCGGTATATGGGGCCGGCGCCCTACTTGATGAGCCATAGGCACCTCCCCTGGGTATACTATTTACAATCCTTACCTTACAACAATTTTACAAATAACTTTGCAGATGTGGAAATGAAGTTCAGAGAATTTAAGTATATTCTCAAGTTCATGCAGATAATAAATAATGTAACCATAACTTAAATTTAGTCTTTTTTCCCGTATAACATATAGCCTTACTAGTACATAGAAAATGATCAATTAAATCTTATATTGTGGTCCTATTTTCTTTTTTTTTTATTGTTTGGGGTTATAATACAAAGAATTAGGTTACAATGATTGTATTTGTTAGGTAAAGTCCCTCTTATAATTGTGTCCCAACCCTAAGAGATGTGTCATACAGTGTAACCCTACATCCCTCTCCCTTCTCCCCTTTCCCTGCTCCCCACCTTGAATTGATTTGAGTTTTTCTCTTATGAAGGTATATATTAGATCATATACTGACTTCATATTAGAATTGAGCACATTGGACTCTTGGTCCTCCATTCTTGTGATACCTTACTAAGAATGTGTTCCAATGCAATCAAGATTAATACAAAATATGTGAAGTTACCAACTTTTTTATAGATGAATAGTGTCCCATGGTATACATATACCATAGTTTGTTAATCCATTCTTTGGATGGTGGGCTTTTAGGTTATTTCCACATTTTGGTGATTGTAAATTGAACTGTGATGAATAGTCTAGTGCAAATGTCCTTATAATAAAATCATATTTATTTTCTTCTGGGTAGATCCTCCAGATCAAATGGGAGGTCTAATTTGAGTTCTTTCTTGTTTTTTAAGAAATTTTATAATTCATTAAAAATTTTAACATTTTTACAAAGTTTACGATTATTATGGCAAGAAAATAGTAGCAACTAAGCTTGGGGGTAAATTCCGCAGAAAAAGAAGAGCCAAAACTTTATTGTAAAATAATCAAATTTAAATATTTTAGCTATTCATATATTTCATATATGAATAAGGAAAAAGGGGTAGCTAAGATTAGTAAGGCCATTCCATGCACAGATCCTGGATTTACTTTTTCTGTCCTGAAGGGATCCTGTGCATTCAAGGGCCTTTTCTGAAGTGTAGAGACTTTATAAACCCATCTAATTCATGTAGTGAAATACTCTCATATCATGTCCTTCCTCAGAATTTTCTTCTTCTAAAACTAATGGTACTTTTAAGAGCCATATTTTTATTTATTCGGTGAACTGTCAGAGAAATGTAGGCTATACGACTTTTATAAAACCAAAAGTTAGGGGAGTTAGATTACTTTAATGGGCTTTATTTGGTATAAATTTTATTTTATAACTTTGTACAATTTCTGTTGCACAATTTGTTTTCCTATAGAATTTTCTAACACTTTTTTCCTCTTCTCTTTGAAGACAAAAAATGCCTATGTTTGTTTTTTTTTAAATAATTTTATTGAATCATAATTATGTACATTGGTGCAATCACAGGGCACGATTCATATACATTCAGAAATATTTTGATCATACTGTTACAGATATCCTTCATGGCATTTCCTTGATCACTATATAAAGA
>CAUYON010000662.1:0-11701 GCA_963573935.1 Arctocebus calabarensis
TTTAATCCATCGTGAGTCTAACTTTGTTAGTGGTGAAAGGTGTGGGTTCAATTTTAGTCTTCTACAGGTCGCCAGCCAGGATTCCCAGCACCATTTGTTAAATAGGGAGTCTTTTCCCCACTGAATGTTTTTAATTGGCTTGTCAAAGATCAAATAGTGGTAAGTAGTTGGGTTTATCTCTAGGTTCTCTATTCTGTTCCAAATATCTACCTCTTTGTTTTTGTGCCAGTACCATGCTGTTTTGATCACTATCGGTTTACAGTACAGTCTCAGGTCTGGTAGAGTGATCCCTCCTGTTTTATTTTTATTTGTAAGTAATATTTTGGCTATTCAAGGTTTTTTCTGATTCCATATAAAATGAAGCAATATTTTTGCAAGGTCTTTAAAATATGACAATGGAGCTTTAATAGCCATTGCATTAAAATTGTATATTGCTTTGGGAAGTATGGACATTTTAACAATATTGATTCTTCCCAACCATGAGCATGGTATGTTTTTCCACTTGTTGACATGTTCAGTGATTTCTTTTCTAAGAGTTTCATAGTTCTCTTTATAGAGATCTTTCACTGCCTTTGTTAGGTAGATGCCCAAATATTTCATCTTCTTTGGCACTACTGTGAAAGGAATGGAATCTTTGACTATTTTTTCGGCTTGGTTGTTGTTAGTGTATAGAAAGGCTACTGATTTATGAGTGTTGATTTTGTAGCCTGATACCTTGCTGTATTCCTTAATCAGTTCTAAGAGCTTCACAGTAGAAACCCTGGTGTTTTCCAGATATACAATCCTAATCTCATCAATCAGAAATGATAAGGATGAAATAACAACAGACTCCCCAGAAATTCAAACAATCCTCAATGAATATTACAAGAAACTTTACTCTCAGAAATATGATAATCTGAAGGAAATTGACCAATACTTGGAAGCATGTCACCTTCCAAGACTTAGCCAGTATGAAATGGAAACATTGAACCGGCCAATATCAAGTTGTGAAATAGCATCCACTATACAAAAACTCCCTAAAAAGAAAAGTCCTGGACCAGACAGCTTCACGTCAGAATTCTACCAAACCTTTAAAGAAGAACTAGTACCTATATTAATAAACCTCTTCCAAAATATTGAAAAATATGGAATACTTCCCAATACATTTTATGAAGCAGATATCACCTTGATCCCCAAACCAGGAAAAGACCCAACAAGAAAAGAAAATTATAGACCAATATCACTAATGAATATTGATGCAAAAATATTTAATGAGATCCTAGCAAACAGAATTCAGCAATTCATCAAACAAATTATACATCATGACCAAGTAGGCTTTATCCCGGGATCTCAAGGCTGGTTCAATATACATAAATCGATTAATGTAATCCTGCAAGAATATTTTATGAGGAGGTCCTCTGGGAAATTGAAGCAACACCAAAAATCCATTACTAGGATGTGTTCAAACTAAAAAGCTTCTGCATAGCCAAGAACACAGTAAGTAAAGCAAACAGAAAACCTTCAGAATGGGAGAAGGTTTTTGCAGGTCATGATTCTGACAAGGTCTGATAACTAGAATCCACAGAAAACTCAAACTAATCAATAAGAACAGAACAAATAACCCCATTTCTATGTGGGCAGGAGACTTGAACAGAAACTTCCCTGAAGAAGATAGATGCATGGGCTATAAACACATGAAAAAATGCTCATCATCCTTAATCATCAGAGAAGTGTAAATCAAAACCACTTTGAAATATCATCTAACTCCAGTAAGATTAGCCCGCATCACAAAATCCCCAACTACAGATGTTGGTGTGGATGTGGAGAGAAAGGAACACTTCTACACTGCTGGTGGGAATGCAAGCTAATACAACCTTTTTGGAAAGGAGTTTGGAGAATACGCAGGAACTAAAAGTAGACCTGTTCGATTCTGTGTTTGTTTTATATTGCTTCTTTGAATGTTGGTTAAAAAAATCCTCCATGGAAAGGATACATGCCTGATATATTTTTCTACTGATATCATTAAAATATTTATTTTGTTATTGAGATACTTAGTACTTACATTAGTACATTAATTTTAGCTATTATGCAAGTCTGATCAAATAGGGTACTAATGCAAGGGCTTCTTCTCATACTATCCCCAGTATTCATACAGACTGTGAATGAAAACGCCCACCCCTAATACTGTCAGAAGGAGTTAATTAAATGATAGCCTTTTAGTGCACACTTCTAGACAAAGGTGACTGTTGACTTTAACGTTACTTAAAAGATTACTTGGTAAATAGCATTTTAATATATCAGTGTAATGAGCCAATGTAAGCCTAGTATTTATTTAAAAATGCATTGGAACATTTGTATGAATGTTTAGTCTTTAATTTTATGCTTATTTGATTATGGCTTCCCTCAAGAATAGTCTGTCTTCCAGACAAAATCCACTATTCACATTCATGGTACTTCCATATACTACTCATTATAGGTGACTATATGTATGTTCTGAACGATCAAAGGGGAAATTCATTGATATTCATTGTTATCAATAATTGGTAATGGAATCTCATTACGACAAGTTGGTGGAATCTGAAGTAGAAGGGACTTGCTGAGATTCTGGAGCAAAGAAGGCAGATTCGAATCCAAGCTTTGCCGCTTGGAAATAGTGATGGGTATGTCAATTTCTGGAATCTATTTTCTCATTTGTAAAATGGCAAATAGCAACTTTTTCATCGTTTTTTGTGGGAATCAAATGAGATAATGTTTGCAACCTGTTTGATATTTACGCGATGCCATTATAAATGACTACAGTGAAATGTGTCCCACAGCCTCAGCTATAAATCTCTTGGAATGGCATTGAATTTGAGCTCCAATATCGAAAGGGGTGAGAAATATAACTTTACTTCTCTAGAAAGTCCCTGAAATTTAATTGTAGTTCCCATTCCACTGGGATAGATCTCTTACCCTGGATTTTCACTCCCAGGTTACAAGCTTGTGTTCGTGTTTGTTCTAAAGGGAGTTGTCAGTGGTGAGACTGTGGGAAGACTTGAACAGAAACTTCCTCAGAAGTTAATATTTACTGGGTTACCATTACTCTGCCTGCCTGGACCCTTTGGGTCCAATCACTATCTTTGCCCTTCTATGCAGCCTTCCTGATACAGGATGCTGAATGTGTCAGTGGTTCTATTTGTCTATGAATCAGACAGCTACTTCTGCTCTGGGGTCTGGCATTGACCTGACCTCGGCTGTCTCAGTAATAGATTACTTTTGTATATCCACAGCCTTCCCTGTTCTTAGCACCTCGCTTAGTTCTTTCTCTTATGAGAGCAAGGGATGTTTCTTCTTCAAGTCAGGTGGGATTGTCTCTCTTATTTTTGTTTTATGCAAAATATATTTCTGTATTCCAGATAAATGGACATTCCAAATTCTGGAAACATCTAATTTCCTGGAAGGATTTGAGGTTTTTGGAAAAGAAATTCTAGAAAAATTGTCAAGTAGTTTTATAGTTCCCATACTTGCCTTGAAGTTGACAGTGAGGGAGGAGGGGAAGGAAGATACTGGGAAAAAAATAGTGTTGATCATCCATCAGGGTTGTCACTGCGGACCCCATCCTGGTTGAGAGCTGCCAGGGAAACAGTGCTGGGGAGGTGAAGATTATCTACAGAAGCTTACCACATAGAGTGTGGGAACACCTGGAGAATGGTGTACACAATCTCACATGGAGGGGCAGGCTAGGACAAGGCAGTAATTCTCTGGCTTCTTCAGAAGGTTTTTAATGATCTCTAATAAAAGCATATATACAAAATGCAAAAATGTACCAAAATGTAAGCTATACCTCTAGACCAGTGGTTCTCAACCTGTGGATTGCAACCCATAGGAACTGTATTAAAGCTCTGTGGCATTAGGAAGGTTGAGAACCACTGCTCTAGACAAAGGACCCGTGGCGGAGACCTCTGACGTGAGTCTTCTCCTTTGCCAGAGCTCTGGTGCTTTTTTTTACTCCTTCTCTATTCCTTTCTGGCCAATAAAATCTTATCTTACCACTGAGCTTTGGTCCACAGGTTCATTCTTTGAATCCCCCAAACCAAGGACCTACTGAAGAAAGAAATTCCAGTAATATATTTGGGGGCTGTCATCTGGGATTGCGGGTCTGTGGTCAGCAATGGGACCATTTAACTATGCTGTTTTTCTCTGTAATTGTCACAATGGAGACTAATAATGTGAATGCCCATCGGCCCCTAAAAGTGCATAGTACAGCTGCCAACTTCCCGTTCACGGGTGAGAGCCTAGAGAATGAACTTTCTAATTTCCCCTTGGCTCCAAAAGAAATGAGCAGAAAGGAATGTTAGAAGGCTTCAAAGCTGAGCAAACAGAAGTAGCACCCAGAGGTCCTGGGGTCCCCAGCAATGGTTCTGACCCCAGAGCACTGGAAGGCCTTCTGAAAAACATGCTCTCCCAGCTCTTTTACTATCCTCTCATGTCTTTCTGGGTTCCAAACTTCTACTTTTCTCTACAGACCCTGCCACTTTCTCTCTCTCCTTGTAGTTTGCAGCCTTTATTTTAGTGTTGGTAAATGTTTGCTTTATATATTTAGTTAAGTTTGTGCATGTTTCAAAAAAGTACTTTTCATTGCCTTTCACTGCAAAATTAAATTCAGTTTGCTTTTGAGCACGTCTGAGAAAATAGCTGAACTCTGTTAACAGTTAGAAGCCAAGAAGTTGACTCCAAACAAAGGGCAAAGTGACTCCCAAACATGGCTGCTCTGGGTAAATAGGAGCCTGTGACAGGTAGCCTGGGGCAACCTCCCAGGGAAGAATGGCCCTAAACCTTAAGCGAAAGTTCAGTCTCTTCTTTAGAAGAAAAAAAGGAAGAAGACCTTTAAAAAACGAAGAAAGGCAACAAAAATGATCCTGAGTATTTGATATTTTTTCCTGGTGTATTAGTGTAAATGGAAAGGTTCAAAGTCATTCCAGGTTTCTATAAGACTTTGGCTAGTTATAACTAATTCTAATGCAAACATTTTAAAGTATCTTTCTTGATGCTGTTTTTTTACTGAGTTTGATTATGGTTGCCTTGCTAAATTTTGAGGAAGAAAGGAGGGTGGAAAACAGCTTTTAAGACCTGCCCATGATAAAGAGCTTACTTACTTTGTTACTGTGACTTAGATGAAGATTATAAAAATGATAAAGAGTTATAAGCTGAGCACCTCTCAGTCACTTGCTCCAGGGCAGGGCTCATCCTCACTTTGATTGACAGGCATATATTTCACGGCAGGTGCAGAAAGGTGCAGAAAGGTGTCGAACTTGCATCAGATGGGACCAGCCTTCCCGATACCTGATTTCTCAGGTCATGTTGCTGGCAAGTAATAAGCACAGGAGAGCCCCTGGATACAAAATGCTACACAGTAATTGTGGCTAAATCCAGAATGCGCAGGGGCTAGGGAGGCAATACTCAGGGATTCTTTCCCAGTAATCAGAAGGATGCTTCCTTTTGTTTGACTGGAAAGCTTCCTGGGTTGGTCAGAGGATGCTTTGACTACTCAGGAACACAGAGGGTAGGATTGATTAATGCTTTTATAACGTCCCCGCCTAGCCTCCTGAAATATATTGTCCCTAGTATGTTCATGAGAAAGAGAAGTTTTCTTACAGTCCAGTAAAGCATGAGTTTCTTGTCTCAGTGTCTTTATGTTTATTGATAGTATTTAATTTTGTCATTTTCATGCAATACTTTTGGCCTTTCTAATATCTATCTTGTTGATGGATATTCTTTTGAAAATGGATTGATTATCTTTAGTAAGGTTTACAAGAATTAATTGGTAGGAAGTATTCCAATTATGTGTCTCAAGGTCATGAGTTTTTTTGTGTGTGTTTATTTTTGAAAAAATCTCCCAGAATTCCAGTGCCGAGGTTGTGAATTTCGGGTGAATGTGTTTTGGCTCTGTGCTTTGGCTCTATTTTGTGGCTACCATTTTGCTGAACTTCAGATGACTGACAGCAGCATTTGGAGTTTCCTATAATAGCACTCTAATACTAGCAAAGTTTCAAATTACTTTAATGAAAAAGATTCATCGAGTGCCTGAAATTGGTTATTTTGATATGTAAGGGACTAAGGACATGAACAGTGATATCCACTTACAGCAGAATTTCCTTTGCTAAAATGACCCATTTTTGCTGCTCTGCTGAAATCAATACCACTTCGAAATGTCACTTAGGCGTGCACAGACCATTTAAAAAAATGCATTACTCAGTGTATCTTTAATTGCCTAATAGTGATACAAAAAAACACACAGCCGTTCATTAGTATTGACAAAACAATGGCTATGTAATTGTCCAGGATGTTGAAGATCACAACGAGAAGTGTTTTCTTTCATAAATGCGAATGTTTGATCTGAGTGCAAAGAAGATTTTGATACCTTATCTTTCACAGAGCAGGGCTTTGTAGCTTTAAGAAGAAATCTTTTTTAAAGTTGACTTAATGAAAGATATAAGGAAGTAAGTTTGGTGAAAAGGTTGTGAGACTCTAAGCGCAATGAAAGCAGAGACGATGTTCTGTGAATTCTCGTGTTTCTAGCTCTTGGTTACTGTGAATAGCAGAGTCCAAGGTTCAATTGTTTAATGAAATAGATTGCAAATAAATTTGAAGACTCACAAATTAAATAGGGAGTCCTAAGTGAGCCAGACGCAGACAATGAGCTTTTATTAATAACAGAATCTCACTCATTAAATATGGCCTTTAAATTATGAGTTTTTTTCTTTTAATGTAGCATTTAAGTTATGCTACACAGAACGTGAGGTTAAAAAAAAAAAAAACACACTTTTTGCCACATGGTGGCATCATTGTAGTTACCATGGCATTTTTAACTGACTCCAAGCTGAAGGATTAAATTTGATTTTGACATATACCGTTAAATGCTCATCTTTTAATGAAATGTGCATGAGGCATTATGCAATTGGCCTATAATGGTAGGAAAAAACACTAAATATGCGTTCTTTCCTGTGAACACATAAGAATAATCCTAAATTTAAGAACAACTCCTCCATTCATCATGGATACTCCTTGCTGTACCATAAAGCTTCTCTAATCAAGTACAAAATTAGTTAAAAATAAAACTGAATTCATAGCAAGGTGATCTAAGTGAACTGGAAAAGGCAATATGATGTAATATTCTTGAGTTTTAAGAAATTTTATTTCTCATGACTATTAGAGGTTTTGGTCTTCAGCTGCTTTCTCTGAGCTATTCTAGAATTCTCATAATTGAGATGAAATTAGGTGCTGTCTTTTTAGAATGACGTTTTGCACATGGCTTCTTCATATTTGCTTTTTTCCATACCTATATGGAGTTTATACTGAGACTTGTCACAGGCAGACCTGAGCTTATCATGGCAGAAACTGGCAATTCAAGGGACCTCTGAGGCATAGGCCATTGGATCACACGCCAGCAAGGGAGTACAGGGAGAAATACTGATTTGGTCCCAATGGGTTTCTCAACCCTCTCTTAATACTTCCTTACCGGATCTTAGGCAAATTATAAGAATGTGTCTCCTATTAAATACCCTTGCTTAAATCTGAAAGACAAGAAACTGGTTATTTTCATCCACTATGCCTTCCATCCTATTTTCCTGCTTTGAGCACAAAGTTAATTAGAACATTGCCTTCCTGTTTAATACAGGAAAAATTATTTAAAAATGTAAATTAAATTATACTTAAGAAAGTATAAAACGTATTCTTTGCAAAAGACATGTCTTCTTTTTATAAGGGATTATGTATTCTGGCTCCTTCATTAGTTGATATATTTTTAAAATCTTTCTCATATTTAAAATATCTCACAGTGAAGAAGTGCAGAATTAAAAACAACAACAGCAAAAAACTTCTATTGACATTAAATCACAGAGAGTGGGCTGCCTAGTTATGTTGTCTGAGCCTCTAAACATGTTTGTTTTCAATATTCCCCAACTTCCATGCTTTGATTGTAAAATATTTATTGTCATTCTTTATTTTATTTTACAGTAATTTATTTAGCATTGTACTTTTTTTAAAAAGTGGAATATTCTAGATTTTTTTGTATAAGGAAAATGTAATTATCCATTTTCTTATCTATATTTATAATAAAGGATGTCAGTTAAATACTTAGAATCAGTAACACTTGAGATTGTATATTACAGATTTACAGTACAGTTTTTTTGTAAGAAAATTTTATTTTATCCAGAAAGTAAGTATGAATAAAAGGAGTAAATGCATTAATTAAGAAGCTATAAAGATTCTTAGGCTGCAGCTTTGAAACAATTAAATAGATGATGGTGCTGTTGCTTTTCCTGAGGTATCTCTGAATTTTTTTTTTACCTTTGTAGAAGCAGTGTGTGGCGTTAGGAGGTCAAAGGAGGTATCTTGTTCAGTAGACACAGAAGAAATCTGGGAATAGAATATGAATTCTGCTGTAGGGGAAAAAATAAAAGTCTTAGCTGTAGGCCTTAACAATTTTCTAGAGGCCAAAGATATTTGATAAACTCTTTACCCCCACAAAGCTTCCCAAGGTCAGTTGATCAGTTGATTTTCACAGTACAAATCTATGATCTAGAGTTCAGGGTTCCATTCCCAACTTCACTGTTGCTAACATGTTGATTAAAAACATAGAATCCCATGCTTAATATGAGTTGGAAGGACATGTTCTTCTTTTGGATCATTAAAATCTAGCTGGGAGTTTGAGTAATATTGTGTTTAATGTAAGGTTTGTTGGAAATGTGGATTAACTGTTGCATTAGCGTGTCATCACTAAAAAGAATTCAGAATTATAGATACATCGTCTTGTTCTCTGGATAGCTCAAGGAGATTTCTCTAATCTTTGAAATTACAATGATTACTCTTTGAGCATTTATATGAATACATTCTGTAATTTCTGTCCCTGGGAAATTCATACTTCTTAAGGAAAATGCTGTACCCATTTTAATTCAATGCATATCATAAGAGGTATAGTAGGGATTTAGGGGAAGCATTATAGCGTTGTCCTTAGTATTTTGTCCTACTATCAAGTAATGATGGTCCTACATATTTCCTCAACTTTCTCCATTTCAAAATTTCGCTAAATTTCAGCTGAATGCACCATACACTTTACAGAAACCCAACAAAATTCTCAAAATATCTACCCGGGAAGACAAAAGAATACAGGCACAAGGTACTCTTCTTTTCCTATTAAGTTTACTCCTTTACTTTTCAGTACGTATTCATTACCATGAACCTGTTTTATCTTGGAAGATAATGACATAACTTTATCAATTTCACAGATGTTCTACTAAAATAGGCATATTTGGAAAAGTGGGTATTTAGCTGTAAATTTTTCTGTAGTGTAGGGGTATTTCTTTTGTTCCTTTTAATTTCATAATATTAGGGAGTACATATGTTTTGTTTACATACTTTGTTTTGGTACAGATGAAGTAAAAGTTATACACATAAGTGTGCCCGCACTCAGTGTGCAGTGCACCTAATAGGTGTGAATTTACCCAGCTCCTCTTGTTCCTTCCCCCAGCTTAATTTTTATTGAGATTTCCTTCCATATGTGCACTTAGGTGCAGTTGGATTAGTTCCAATTTGGTATTGAATACATGTTTCTTTCTCCACTCTTAGAAGAGTAGGCAGATGCCACATTTTATTAATCCATTCACGTATTGGTGGGTATTTGGGTTGTTTCCTCATCTTTGCAATTGTGAATTGTGCTGCTATAAATATTTGAATGCAAGTGTCCTTTGTATAAAATAACCTTTTCTCATTTGGGCGTATTCCCAGCAGTAGGAGTGCTGGATCAAATGGTTGGTCTACTTTAAGTCTTGAAAGTATCGCGATAATAGTTTTCTATAGACATTGGACTAGTTTGCAGTCCCACCAATAATGTGCAAGAGTTTCTTTCTCTCTGCATCCATGCCAGCATCTTTTGATTTGGGAGAAAATAATGGAGAAACAATAAAAGCCATTCTCACTGGAGTAGGGTAAAATCTCATTGGGGTTTGAATAATTAGGGAGGTTGAAGGTCATTAGTCTCTCTTGTATTAAGAAGTTTCTGTTCATGTCTTTTGCTCACTTTTCTATGGGGGTTGTTTGTTGAAAGCATTTTTACTGTGCTTTTGGCCACTCGTGGTGGCTTTCAGTGGGCGTGACTAACACCAGAGGGGTATGGCTGATGTGAGACGTCAGGATGACAGCAGGATTCATTAGAAACCTACTTGGCTGCAGTTTGTCAGAGTATTTAGTTATGATGGCTAAGCCTCTAAAGATGGGTATTTTAAAATATGTTTCTAAGGTTCATTGACACCTCGTGTTTATAAATTTATTAATTTTGCATTGGTGATAGCTTTGTACTCTATTTTGCTTTTACTTGAGTGGCTTTAAAAGCCAGCAGAGTGGAGAAATTAAAGTTTTGATAAAAAGATCCAATGTATTCTAGACAAGAATTCTTGTCTGTCAAGACAAGAAAATAAAGGGCATCAAAATGGATGCAGAGGAGGTCAAATTCTCCCTTTTTGCTGATGATATGATCTTATACTTAGAGAACCCCAAAGACTCAACCACAAGACTTTTGGAAGTCATCAAAGAATTCATTAATGTCTTAGGACATAAAATCAGTGTCCACAAGTCATTTGCCTTTGTATATACCAAAACCAGCCAAGATGAGAGGTTAATTAAGGACACAACTCCCTTCACCATAGCCCCAAAGAAAATGAAATACTTAGGAATATACCTAACAAAAGACGTGAAAGACCTCTATAAAGAAAATTATGAAACCCTAAGAAAGGAAATAGCAGAGGATTTTAACAAATGGAAGAACATATTATGCTTATGGCTGGGAAGAATCAATATTGTTAAAATGTCTATACTTCCCAGAGCACTTTACCAATTCAACGCCATCTCTATTAAAATACCAACATCCTACTTTCAAGACTTGGAAAAAATGGTTTTGTGCTTTTTATGGAACCAGAGGTAAGGCAGCTAAGGCAGTACTTAGTAATAAAAACAAAGCTGGGAGTAGCACCATACCAGATTTTAGGCTGTATTACAAAGCCATAGTGATCAAGACAGCATGGTACTGGCCCAAAAATAGAGGAATAGATACTTGGAATCATATAGAAATCCTGGAAATGAAACCAACAACTTACGGCCACCTAATCTTCGATAAACTAAACAAGAGCATTCACTGGGGAAAAGACTCACTATTCAATAAATGGTGCTGGGAGAACTGGATATCCATTTGTAAAAGACTGAACCCAGATCCACACCTTTGTCTACTCACAAAAATTGATTCAAGATGGATAAAGGACTTAAATTTAAGACATGAAATGATAAAAATCCTCAAAAAGAAAGAATTGGAAAAACACTGGAAGATATCAGCCTGGGGAAAGAATTTATAAGGAAGACAGCCATGGCAATAGCAACAACGGCAATAATAAACAAATGGGACTTAATTAAACTAAAAAGCTTCTGTACAGACAAGGAGACAACAACCAAAGCAAATAGACAACCTACCTAATGGGAAAGGATATTTGCATATTTTGAATCAGACAAAAGTTTAATAACCAGGATCTATACAGAACTTCAATTAATTGATAAGAAAAAAAAACAACAATCCCATACATCAATAGGGAAGAGAGAGGAATAGAATCTTCTCTAAAGATGACAGATGAATGGCCAGTAAACACTTGAAAAAATGCTCATCATCCCTAATTATTAGAGAAATGCAAATTAAAACCAC